>OX235276.1:74579701-74793905 GCA_944472155.2 Trichobilharzia szidati | reverse complement strand
ATAGCTCATCAGTTTTTAAACAACAACCCAAAGGAGAAAAGCCTTTTAAATCCCCAGCATTTCAAAGCCTTGAAAGAGCTACGGGAAAATTCTAATATAATTATTACGAAACTGATAAAGGTTCTGGAGTCGTTATTATGAATAAAAGTGGCTATAAATCTAAAATGATGTCTATTCTTGATGATAAAAGCAAATTAAGCCGTGATCCCTCCTCAGAAGATATTCAGTTGTTGCAGGGCCCAGTGACAGCTAATCTAGTGAAGCTTCAAGGCCTAAATGCTATACATATATTGCAAGAGCTTGGCCCTCGGAATCGCAGAAACATGAGGAAAACACCAAAGCTATTCCAGGTTGAATTGAAATAAATGCAGGTTTCGCCAACACGATAATGATTGCAGGTTACAGGGTAAGTGCTAAAGAAAAAAGAGCTGAGAGAGAAAAAGCATTTACATTTAGTTACAATAAAAAGGCGAGCCGAAAAAGAAGGCACTGAAAAATCTTCACAGTCAAAGTTCGTACATAGACTATTACGAGACTACAGTGAGCAATTGCCACAGTAAGGAACTGGAAAATGTCTGACTGTTTAGATTGAGTAAATTAGCAATTACAAAATAGAAACTTTACAGTTATATTGAAAAGGAAATCAAGAAGTTCACGCAAGTTATACCGGACAGTGAATAGTTTCGACTTTGGGTTACTTAACACTGAATTCCTTCTGCTGATTCTTTTTCTTTTTCTGAGAATTATTAATTTTTGTATTCTTTATCTATTTTCCTTTTTTTATTTATTTCTCTTCTCTACGGATTGTTGAGAGTCTTTGTTATATCATACGTAGGATTCCTTATATGGAGCAGTTCTTTCGCCATTTCGAATGACCTCCACCAAGCGTATTTCAGGTAGGGACCAGCTTTGTCGTTTCAAACACATGGTCTCTATTCGACGAGGTGATACGATTTGTGGAGTGCGTTGAAATTCACTGCGGGACTAGTGAGTGTGGAGAAAATTTTGAATGAGTAACTTCAGAAAGAACTGATCAGTTGTAATGCATGCATTACCGAACAACCAAACGGTGATGTGGGAGAGAATTATACACTCCAATATTGGTGTGGATAGATGGAGAGTGAGCCAAATGTGATGTGAGAGACGGAGTTGGATCACTGAAACCTCCCTCGTACAACCGAACACATGCAATCTGAATGATTCATCAGTGATGTTGGAGAGAGGTAAACTGTGGAGATATATATAAGGGAAGTCAGTGAGTACCCTTTGTGGTCACTTTGACATGATTATGAGCAACCGATTGAGGTTGAAACGTCATCAATAGATAGTAATGCAGAACACTGTGAGCCCATATCGAACGGAAATAACCCATAACGCCCTTTCAATGTTACCATGTTTTACAATGATGACACGTGGAGGAGCCAATTAATAGGTACTCTGTTGTTATGCAGCATTTCAATGTCCTAGAGATCCATCATACTATATTCCTACAGTTTTGTTCATCTTTCTTATAACAGTAACCAAATAATGAACAATGCTTTGCTCTAACATTTTATCACAAATCAATGTTAGCCAGATATGTAATGTCCAGAGTCTTTCTGCTATGTGATGTGATGTCATATATTTTATTGACTGTTTGCGATGAGTCGAGACAACACCTGGCCTGACAACATAAATCTCACAGTGAACCTATTCAGATGACTCAATTTTTCACTCTCCACGCTCTCTTAAACTTCATCTGAGATCGTATGTGTGAGCGAGGCGAAGAGTGTGGATGACGAAGTGAACGTGGTCAGCCTGCTGTGTGATCGATGCGTCTAGGCGAACAAATTAATTTTAACAAATCACTGACAAGATTGTGTGTGTTTAACCTGATTTCATTCGAATCTCACTGCTGGGCTTCTCTGTAAATGGGAAATCACGCTTCTTGAGTTGGGGAGTTAACATATATCAACGGACGAACGGCTGGCCGAATTCCAACAAGTCACCCCGAGTAAATTTATTGACAACAAAGTGATTCAGTATTCATTCGCAACTGGATTACATCTCTTTGAGAACATATCTCATGTCAGTGAGCAACACAATGTTAACTCTGTCAAATAGTGAGCAGACAGTATCTAGTTGAAGTGGTTTCAGCTTATCTCACTAAATCTGTTGTACGCGCAAATACATTCATCTTATGATTTCGGTTTTCCTGTGATCCGAAGGTGTCGCTAACCAAGGTTTTCAGTAATCGTCCTCATTCTTCTGCCATGTATCAGGAGCCTTCACAATTTCATGCAGTATTTCTGCATTTACAAGTGTGAAGCTGCAAACATAGTTGCAGAATAACATGTATTTTATTTGTTTTCGTTTCATTTATTCACCTATGCACAACCTTGGACGATACAATGTAATGACTGACACTGAAATTCTCATAAAATTCTATCAATAGCGTGATTCAATCCAGCCAACTCACCAAAACGCATGCAGTATAATCGTGTGATGACAAAGACTGTTTTGTTGAGAGCTACCTATGTCTCCAGATGAAATACTGTCTCTTTGAGTGTTATTACATGTGACAAATCACTGACCATTTTGCGAGTGATTCACCGGATTTCATGCGCATATCACCGCTTAACTTCAATGGAATTGAAAAAACACGCTTCTTGAGTAGTGTGAGTGAACACATATTAGTTGAAGAACTTCTGGCTCATTCGGCAATCATTTACGATTGGATGACGTCTCGATCAGAACGCATTCCGTTTCGTCACTTCCCTTCACATATGCACAACTTTAGACCATTATATTAAACAACTGACACTGTGATTTTGAATCACCAACACGATGGATGCTAATCGATGTGACATGGATTGCTCTTCAAAACGAAGTCCTGTCATGTAATGACGTGAGAGAATATTACTTAAATGGAGTTTTCATGGAATTTATTCTACCTCGACATTAATCATCATAAGGATTCTCTCGATAACTGTGATTCTGCATTCAAATGTAGATGGACAACTTATGCTGATCCGGATTGCAAACCATGTGATAGCGATTGAGAATAATAATCTGACGCGTGCTCAAGTTGATAGTTCAGTCTGAGAGGCTTTATTCACCAAATCATCGATAATATTGCATGAAATATCTAACTCACAAATCCGTGATTCACACATCCACTCAGCCCACGCAATGCATGTTGCATCACGCAGATGACCTGAAAAATGCATCAATCATGATCTTCTCCATTTTCATCATATTCTCCGGCTGTATATAAGCACCTCCTCCTAACAGATCTTAATCGAATCACATCGAAACCACCAAAAGACAGACAGACAGAAGAGATGATGCACTTCGTTCTATCAATTCTCCTTGCTGTAATATATGCAATGTACATGACGATGGGTAAGTCAATCAGTGAGTTGTGCCATTTACATAATCACGAAAATATCGTCACTGAAATCGTTATGCCCATCATCATCTACACCGTTTCCCCCCCAGATCACTGTCACCATACCGCTCGATCAACATTACCTGCATCCGCACCAGTGATGGTGAATTCTCAACGCCCACATGCCTAATAGCATCGCAGGCACATTCATTATTTGCATGAGATCATCATCGATCGCATTGCGTTAACCATTACAGACGCAGATTCGCACACACACACACGTATTCACTCACATCGAAGGATTCTCACTGACACGCATTCATGCACCCATTCATTCATCTTTCCATCTATTCATCCATCCAAATATACAAAGAGATATTATTATTCATTTCAGCTGACAGTCAATCGTCGATTTGTCGGAATCTGAATCAGACTTGTGATATAGACAACCGATGTTGCGGTGATCTACGGTGTGCATGGAAACCAGTGGGACCGGGAACCTGTTTCAAATGTATGGACATTGGACAAAAATGCACAAGAGACTACGAGTGTTGTGGTTATTACTGCCATGATACATATCATAGGTGTACAGATCAACCGGACACTTGGTTAGTACCTGCCAGGACACCTGTCCTCGTGAATACTACGGGTGTGTGATTCGGCGATGCACCCCCAACATGTGACAAATACTATGATCTATTATTGACCTGCTGAAACCCAATTATTATTTGTAAATCCACCTCAGAATATGTCAGTTTGTAGTCCTCCTTATTTTCTGACACATGTATTATTTGAACTGTAATAATATATTTGTGATAACAAATTTCATCAGTTCACTGTTTTCGCTTCACTAATGTGTACGTTCACTGATGTGTTTGACATGGCGTTTTTGCGTGTTCGCTTTGCAATTGCATTCCTCATGCTTTTCAAATCACAGAAATCGTGTTTGCCTTTGGTAACGATTAGCATCAACACTGAGCTAGAGATGACAAGATTGAGTTTCTCTCTTCCCGGACTGTATCATAATACTGAAGTCGTATCGAGGTGTGCGCACATTGTCATTGAGTTGAAGAAGTTGTATTGGAGAGTGAAGGAATTCCTGTGGTATTGAGAAGCTCCAACTGTGGGATGAAGTGTTGCATTGCGAAATTATAATCTCACAGGCGATTTCAGTATTTTAATGAATAGGTACATTGTTAGCGAGTATTACATTGAAGCGTGTACTGCTCAGTGCATCACATTCATTGAAGTCAATATTCTGCGTATTAAATCACAACCTGTGAAATTTCCACTTCAATGGTTGTCGAACCAAATAATCATTAATTTCGAATAAATATTCGATCCTGGTTACTCCATCTCTATTCGGCGGTCTTCAGTGAATCATTCAGATTCATTGACAATTGGAGGAGTCTCTTCTGAACTTCTCAATAAAAACGCATATGTCACAATCAACTTTTTTCCTCTATATCACTTTTCTCACACTTTTCTATTCAGTGAGACAAAATTGATATAAGAAATATTCTCGAACTACTGAAATCACCATACCCTCACTGAAGATATTTTTAGATTCCTCAGATAACCTGCGCGAATACGATGAAAACCTTCCGCACGGGTTGTGATAAGGGTGACTGACAGGTGTCAACCAGATATGAACAGTGCAAAGGACTAAAATATTGAGCGAATTTCGATTCACTTTCAATCTGATCCCCGGTTTTGCTTCTACTCGACTCGAATATCAACATGCACTTCGCCTCATTCTCATATTTCATGATCAACAAACAGTGTGTCATACGTGTATGGACATGGGAATTCTAGTTGATGAATTGATCATTCAAAGTTGAATTCTCTTGTTTTGCATAAGATTTGTTAACCTAGTTATGACCGTTCTCACTTGTGAAATATCACGTCATATATGAGAATCTCGAATGGCAATTACTAGATGCATGAATGTAACATCACCACTGGTATGATTGAATATGTGTATACAGCGTTTCAATGGGGAAGTCAGTGATGAGAATAATAATTATTATTATACACAAAACATCCATAGAAAGTGCACAATTTTTGCTTCGTTCACTTGTGGAATACCTTCTCTTCATCGAGGATTTCGAAGTAAAACAGCCATCTCGAGTACATTTAGAACCACTCTGCTGGTCGATCTGAAGAGTGAAATAAGCCTTCTGATATTTATCTGTATTCCCCAAGAAATGTGAAAATGTAGATTTGTCAGGTGAGCAAAATTAAACGCAAGCTTGAGTATCTTCCTGGATGACTGTACTGTTATTGTTCGCTTTCATTGTGAGCGGATGACATGACAAAAGTGGAAAATACATTCGACTGGATAATTTCTTGTTTAATCCGCTGACAGTGAAATAGTAATACTAATTAAAGCTGCAACAACAATATCCCAAACAAGAAGATTCACGTAATTTTACAGACTAGTCAGGTTGCAGCAGAATTAATTAATTGAGCTTACTAGCAAATATAAAATTTAAAATTTTTTCTCCCCCACTCTCTCTCTCTCATGCATTAATTGGTCTATTCCGGTCAGTGAGTGATTCTAATTATCTCTTCTTTAACACGTTTTGCATCTGAAGAATTGTACGTCAATTCTGGGAATGATAACATTGCAGACGGAATCCTGCATTTCTGTATCAACTGATATGTATGCACACATTAAGAATACACTCAGAGTACAAGTTCATTCACTTCGAAGTCGCAATCGATCTAATGATATAATTCAACAACAAAATGAATTGTTATTCTCACTATCAAGGCGATTGTGTCAGTCGATAAACCAATCTCTAAGAGAGGCAACTTTACGTGTAGGCGATGCATGTGTTTTATTCAGCAATAATCCATGAATTGAACATATTCAACAAGCAATATCACTTTCCTACTGTGAAATTCAATCCTCAAAGTAATTTTGAAATGTAGAATTATTCAACCCATTCTACAGGATATGCTTCCATCTCTCTTATTTCATAATATGAATGCTGTACAGCAGGGCTATCGCTACATCTTCCAGATAGACTCCTCGTCATTTTTCGATTTGTACATCGTCCATGTATGTGTATGTGCATGAGCTGACGTGAGAACCTGTGAACAGCATCACTTTCGAAGAGGAATCAGCTGACGACGTGTCCTGTTAGCTACACTGAATTCGACGAATGCACAATTTTCACAATACTAACAAGCTTTTCGATGTAACTAAGCATTGTGTTGTTAACATGAAGCATTGACTCCTACTGATAGTTTAGAATATGCTGCAACTCCATTATCATATATTTCATTAGATATTTCAGGTTGTATCTAGCTTATATGAGGCAAAGAATTGCGTCAAGTGTATGTCATTCTGCACGTAAAATACTTCTCATCACTTATTAGATTAAAAGTTGCTTAGAAAGGAGAATTTCCTTCTCACTGTGAGAGGTGTACATGTGTTGTGAAAAGTTAATCACATGACTTATACGATTCACTGTTAGCTATACGTTAATTGATATGCAGCACTGTAGATGACAAAAAGAAGCCGATTGAATTTCGCTTCAATAATGATGAACTTGGTTAATAGGGAAATTGTCAAGTTTCCATGAATTATTTTTTCCTTAATCTACATACGTAACATATACATATTGTAGTCTACAAAACAGTATCCTCACTCTCTCACTATCACTGGCAAGCCTACTATCCTCGCCGTACATCCAACTCGATCGATCGAAATCCCATTACATCAACATAATCACATACGTGGCTGTAGTTAAACAGCAACGCAAAGCTGCATTTCAGCTATCTCAGTTGCAGCTTTCCGTGAATGAATTTAGTGAAATAATGGTTCATCTTCCACAGAACCTTTAAATATCATACCTCTTTGGAACTTATCGAGATTTCTGTATCCACAATGTTCACGTTATCTGCAAAGTGGTGAATGAAATACTTGTTGTGTTGTGACTCACATGATTCGTTCATTATATGACTCGGCCACAGTGTATCTGCAATTTCGTCACATCCATCCATGATTTCAATTTTTAGTTTGTTTATACTATATCCCTCTCTGCTTTTTTGAGGAATTGGCGGGTGCTGCGATACTAGACGGAGTCGTAATCTTGTCAGGGAGTCTGTGAGTATAATGCATGTTAAGTAGTTTTGTTCGTAAATGAGTGTTTGCATCAGGTTGCAGGCTGTTGAAGCTTTGTTGTAAACTGTTGGTATGGGAACTATAGCGAGAGTGTGCCGACTTGCATTATTCAGGAATAACGCAACGACGAACAGTGTATAATAACAGATCATGATTACGTTTTGTTTCTCAGCAGTGTATTTCTCACTCGAATCTCAGCAAGTTTTATACTAATTGGGAATTGGATTTTGAACTCATTAGACATGTGACGAAAAGAATATCATCCAACCAAATCAACGTATCACCTAACGGTTTGTTTGTGGGTTGTGTATTACTGGAATTTAGATAATTATAATGAATATGATGTATAATGTTTTGGGAAATACAAACATTACGATGATTGAAGGTGAGTCAGTAAGTATTCTCATATAAAGTGGAAATTTCATAGTTCTGTGTTCTGTGTATATACTTGTCAAACATTCACCATCCAACTTCCACGGAATAACTTTATTTCAGTGAACTGTGGAGTAACTGCAGAAATTATTTACTCTCTATTAAAGGCTAGTCTTGATTCATCTTCCACTGAACCAGAATGAAGTTAAGGGCCTAAACTGCATGAGATAAATTATGACTGGACAAACTTCTACCCGACTCGAAGGTGATTAAGGTTTTTTCAGTTTTATTTTGAACTGTTTTTCCGACCAGGTTTGGACGCTATTTTACACTTTTCTTTGATCTGGTATCATATACGACGCCAGACATCATAGTTTATCCACAATGGTTAGACAAGTTCCTAAAAGCTTCTCTTGAGGTTATTGTGAGGTTCAGGCTACTAAACACATGGTTCTACACAACACTTTGTTTAAAATCAAGACTTTTTTGATTCAACGGTTGTCACTAGCATTAGGAGGTTTCGTAAAGTACAGATTAAGTTGTAAAATTAGTACATACTATCTAGTGAGGTTTGATAGTGTGAAATATCAACCACACAACCTGTCAATTACGACTGGTTAATACGTGCCAAATCTTGAGCTCGGTTTATCCAAACTTTCAGTAATTTGTTGCTTGAAGTTTGCTTTCTTTTCACATGGCAGATTGTTCCCATATTCTCATATGTGTTAGTGTTTTAGTAATTTTATAATTGTGATACTTTCATGTATTTTTCATCATGAATAATCACACTTAATGCTGAAATCAACTTTCTTGTGCAGGTTGTAGTTACCACAAAACCTTACGGACACACCGAACATTCGTAGGGTTCACCCATGTAGAATTGAGTTTCACTCTTTGTCTTATTTACTCTCATGAAATTAAGTCTATTTTAGTTATTTGCGGCTTCTTGTAAATATTATCGACGACAGGTGTGAAATCATCGCCAATCCCTCTTCAAAACTTCACGATTGTCTCAGTTTCTCTGATAAAAGGAGTTCTACCTACAGGATCAGTATTGGGTGGAAAAAGTCTCGCGAGATGTACATTTTAGGGATATCACTGTTAAACAGATACCTTATTAGATGCAACAGCTAGTCACTGATATAAAAATTGACGATGTATTCAGAGGGCATGAGGAATCCTGTCAACCTTTCGAAATCCATTTTAATAAATATGAGAGAGAAAGACTACAGAACTGTACAGGCTGTTAAGGCTGAAACGAGCATTTCGACCACATTATTTATTAGTTCTTCCTGTCAGAAGGATCTCTGTCCTTTCTAAACCGATGTAATTGAGTTTTGACTCAGCGGCCCATGTAAATATAATTCATCGGATGTTTAGTATTATAAAGCAGATGAGAGCAAGAAATTTGACGCATGATTCCATTATATCTGTTGTAGCACAAACCTCTGACTTATTGGGAATAAGCCATCGTGTTTAAGAAACTCCCAATATAGTGGTTTTCTTATATCACATACGTTGTGCTGCCCCTACCAAAAAATACACTCATCCTTGCATTTTGGACACCATTCAGGATACATGTGGATAGGCATATAGTGATGACTAACGTCACTTAAGGATTGGAACAAAGACTGTTGTAGTTCCACATGGAGCGGAAGGGCGTCCTCAGCCAGTATCGTAATGGTCGGGCGAAATTTTCACTTTGAAATTTTCCGTAATTGCGTTACTCAGTTCATTCATTGTTTAAGTCCAGAATTACGTTTACAGTGTGTATAATGCCAAATCGATCTTCAGGACTGACTCTGAGAATAACCACTCTGCTACTTGCACACTGAGACGATTCATGGCAGGCTGCTACTAACCTCCGTTCGGGAGTCGTGGTTAGGTTAAGTTGAGCTAAATTTTGCAATTTCGAAGCTCAATTTTCAATGTCCTCGTTAAAAGTAGGGCAATGCAAAGCGTTTACTTGTGTTCAACTCCTGGAGGTCAAAGTAATCACTGAAGTAGGCAGAATGAAATCCGCTTACGTGTATTATTTGTTTAATAGATATATCATGCAGTGAAACAGTATCATTTATTGGATGACAAGGTTTCGAACGCAATTTACTGTCATAATAAAGGTAGTTTGTAATTCTCAATGAATGAAAAGCACAACGATATTGTTGTTTTTACTGAAGTTTCACTGTTTAATGCTGCTAATAGCTTTATCAAAGTATTATTAAACCAGAATTTACAAAATCTCAGCAGTCATAATCGAACCCGCTCTACAGCAGTTCACCAATAAAGAATCACAATGTGTGCGTCAGAAAGACATCACATTTATTCATAACACAACGAAACACACCATCTAATCTCACCAAAGAAGCATATGAAGCCCCAAGAAATTTGAAGAAAGACAAGAGCATCATTATAACTAAAGCAGACAATGGAAGCGTCACTGTGATAATGAACAGGACTGATTATGAAAAGAAAGCAGTTGAACACCTATCTGAAGGATCACACTTACTCATTGAAGAAAGCAATATATCTGCCGAATTCAACAAGTTGAAACTAAATACAAACAGACTCCTTCAAGAAGTGAAACCCAAAAGTGGAAATTTTCTTTCTGGTCAAAACTGAAACCAAAATCATTTGTACCTTCAAGATTCGACGGTCAACTAAAGATACATAAACCCACAGTTCCATTAAGATCAGTAGTAAATCTCAACAACTCACCGACAGTCGGCCTCTCTAAATACTGATTTCCGATACTATAACCACTACAAAAGGACACTCAAAATATTGCAGAATGTTCATATGATTTCAAATCCCAAGTAGAACAACGAGAAATTGATAAATAAGATATTATGGTAAGCTATCATTATAAACCAGAATCCCTATTACCAAAAGTCATGATATCATTTCCAGTCTACTATAAACAGATACAGCGCTATCACAATGTTGTCTGCTTGACACCAGTAAAATTATTAAGAGCTTAAAATTCTGTCTAGAATGTAATTATTTTACATTTAAGGGGACTTTATTTATACGGACAAATGGTGGTGCTATGGGTTCACCAGTTTCCTCAATAGTCGCTGACCTTTCCATGGATTGATTCGATGATCACATCTTTTCAGGCATTCTCACTCCTAAAATGTGGTTAAGATACGTTGATGATACTTTTGTAGTGCTACATCGAGATCAACACAGTTCATTCTTGGAGTAAATAAACCATGTAACTCCTAGAATCCAGTTTACTTCGGCAGCAGAATCAAACGTCGGTGAACTACTTTTTCTAGACTGTCTAGTTAACAGGATGGAAAACGGACATTTCGGTATATCCATATTCAGAAAGAAAACCCACTCCAATAAATATTTACACTTCATATCATCACACCTCATCAGTGAAAAGTATCAGTTATTTCAAGTATTCTTAGACGAGCACATTGTTTGATGTTAACAGATGAGAAAGAAATATCAAACATTAGTCAGACTCTGAAGCAAAACAACAACCCAGACAACTTCAATAATAAAATCAACACTGACACTAAGTATGGTCGAAAACATGTTCCGAAAACACGGACGCGGAGATTTCAAACGATATAAGGAGAGTACCCAATGAGCTCGAGAGTTTTTCAAAACATCAGACACTGCGAAACAACCTTGCCTGTATAAAAGATGAAATCCCTAAAGATTCTCTATCAAATTGTGTCTATAAAATAAAATGCTTGGAATGTGATGCGATATACATCACCAGAGAGAAATCAAAATCAGAAGAAATAAACACCATAGAGCATATTTTTGCCCTAATAAGAAATCCAGTTGAAAATCATCAGCCGTCGGTCTAGAGACTATGGAATCAGGCCATAAAACTAATTTTGACAATATTGAAATAATCTAGAAACATCATTTCAGAAATCACAAAGAACGTGTTACGTCATCAGAAGCACTTCATATCAAGTGGAATCCAAATTGTCCTAATATAAATGATGGACTAAAACAGAATTTGACTTGGTTGCAACCTTCCCCTACCACATGAAGTGACAAATTCAACACGGATGTGATAAGCAATTTCACTATGTAAACACACGCTGCTTGTATAATTTTACACAATTATCGAATGCAACAGTCTACAACTGGTATTATTATCTTTAGCAGTTGGCTGACAGGACAATGCAGAAATACCTTCATGCTGAGGAACGATGATTAAGTTGTTATATATAAATTGTGATTTCGTATATTCTGGTTTATTAATAACACTTTGATAAAGCCATTAGCAGCATTAAATAGCGAAACGTCAGTAAAACAATATCGCTTTGTTTCTCATACATCGGGAAATACTAGAAAACCTTTATTATGATGAATATCATATACCCAATACTCAAATTTTTTCAAACTGTTAAAAGTGAACTTGGTTCGGACAAATAAAACAATTTGTTGTTCATAACCATATCCATCATAATCACACGACTTGGAAATTTTAGTTTCATAGTTATCTCTGTTCTCTGCTTTCTGTTGTAGGGGTAATGAAATTTTCCATATGTATGTGGCAGCAATACATGTAATTATACACAACCATACAATAGGACGAGAGGGACTGATAGTGTGAGCTCTATTTATCAAATTAAATGCAGACATGTGTAATGGGAATGATTCAACACCTGTCTCATACATCTGGGAAATTCTACTACCACTACGACAGATAGAAGAGAACAAAGAAAACTATATAAGTCAAGTTTCGAAGTCGTTTGATGACAACTGATACGATTATGAACAATAAATGGTGTTCAAAACCTTGTCACCCAGAAAGCAGCAGACATTCATAGCGACCATACTACGTTGGAAAAAACGATTCTGTTCCACTCAACAAAGTGCTCTAAGTAGGGCCCGGTTAGTACTTGGTGAATAGGTAACTCGTTGGGAATCCGAAGTGTAGCTGACCTTTCAACACATTGAAAATTCCACATTGTACTTAAAGCACTGTTTGGAATATAGTAGCCAGTGCCATATGCAGTTTTAAAGCACTCCTAAGAGAAATGCCAGAGGCGTCTTTCTTAACTAAATTACAGCTTCACTGTTTCGCCTAATGAAATAGCCCTTCAACTAAAAACCACTCAATGTTTGTGAGTGACTGAATAGCCCAAGTGACAAATAAAGCAAACAGGTTATTCTACAAAGACAACGAAGTGACGGTTGTAAGATATCACAGAAGATATCAGTGAGTTGAGTGACGGTGAGAATCTGATTACACGGTAAGTGACATATTCAGTGAAAAAAGTTATACGTTGTATCTCAGTGAGGACTTGATTCAATTATATGAATGCCAGAGTGACACCGACCTCATCTAAACTGTCGGTTGAAAGATCGAGAATTCATGTGCATAATTAAGAAAGGCAATGGAGGAACTGATAGAATAATTGTTAGAATGCTTGAACAGCGTTCATTATTTTACAAGACACAAGGATTAGTTTGTTTAAGCCAAACGGAGAAGTTGTGGCTATTTTAGGAATCACTTCTGTATGAATTCTACTATATTAGTGGATGCAATTACATTTGACTCTCTGGCATCTTTAAACATCTGTTGATTTTGTCACACATATCTAACCACTAAGGCTAGTGGTCTCGGTGTTGCCGCTGTATTTCTCATCGTTTCGCTTTTAAAGATCCGAAAACCAAAATGACTCAGATAATGGCGCTCGTCAGTAATGACCCCTCTTCTAGCGAGCGTCTGTAGGTTAAGTCAAGTGTCTGAAGTATTTCCGTTAGTTCGGCCTTCATCATACTACTGAAGATACCCGCTAACAAGATAAGATGTCCACTTTGTGTGCAAAAGTCAGTATTCCATTATGCCTGGCATGCGCATTTGTTTGAAAGCGACACGATGAGACGCAGACTTCTTGTAAAAGTACCCATCTATTTTAGTGAGATAGACAATAAAAGTAGTGTGATGGTGGTTGACTAATATAAGATTTGTGGATTGTAGGGACATCATATTGATTTCGTCCACTGTTGGACTTCATGACAATGCGATTCGATGCATGCACTTACCTCTAACCATTCTATTAGTCACACTTCACACAGATGGGTGAAATTCTAACCTCACCTGTTATCCTATCCGCCAATTTCTCATAGTGATGAAGCAGCAATTACGATGTGAAAGACATGATGTGGAAGATGGATTTGATAAATATTTTTGCTCAGTCATCTGAAAGAAGAATCATATGAGTTCTGACAACATAATTCAGTCATCACTTTGTAGATGTCGTCTCCACGGAAGACACCAAAGCACCTACTAGTTTCAAGAAATTTTGAGGATGGATTTCACGCTTATAGGACGACACATCATTCGTCTTACGAAGGTGTTTTTTTCTCAGACGTTTACTAACGACTTGATTTCATTGATGTACCCTACTCACAATACATTATTTGAAGACGTTGTGGAGTAAAAACTACTTATTCTACACTGCAGAATGCCAATTGATACTGTGAGAAGATCTTGGCCACTCTCAGCCAGATGATTTATTTACAATGACTCCGCCTTCAAGTTATCATTGAGACAAACTACTGTACATGGCCACCAGTTATCGTGATTCACCTAGCATTGTTCATTCACTGTATCTCTGTTACCGAAGATATTTCACACAAAAATGTTTGTTATTTTGATTATACAACGAGAATCACTAGGCCATAAAGTCGATTTCCTTAAATATATCTGAATGTAACAGTGGGGAAGTACTGAAATTCTAGTGAAAAGCTGTTAAATATGTGAGATTATCGTCAGTATGAACAAACAGTTGCAGTTACAGTGACGATAAGTCACTGGAATGTGAAGCAAATAAGTGTAGGAAACCAAGGTAATCGTTGTATTTTGCGCATAAATTTGTCTAAGTGTTTGCATAATAAGGGTCTTAGTATTACACTTGTAAATTAAATAAGCCTGAATAGATTTCAATGAATTTCTTGCGACAATAAAAGCTTACAAAATGACGACTATTATTCAGTAGGAATAAATCTGAAAAAAACGCCCCGAATAGCTGTGAACATAAACTAAGTGATGCCATAGTATGTTCGACCATTCTAACACGTATGAGTACAATCTAACTAAATACTTTTTATAAAAAATAATCACTCAAAACCTTTTATTTAACATGAGAATGTAACTACGAGTTCAAAGACTAAGGTGTAATTTATTCCCTGATTAAACCAAAACTACATAAACAAGAATAAAAACTGAGTTTCGTTATCTTTCATCGTCTCTGTCTCTTTGATTTGGGTTTCAAAGTACACACATATTTCAGTAGAAAAATAACTAACATGACTATTTGTTTTCGAAATGAAACACATTTTTTCAGGGTACTTAAAATTTTTACATGAATAGTCACTTCAACACAGATTAATAACTTACACCACACGATTTTTCGTTATATTTGTCACAAAACTATTCATTCAAAATAAGCTACTTCAAACGATTTAGCTGAAATCTAAATGAAGCCGAATATTCACAAGGTGGATTCACTGGATTGAAAGGAAAGACAGTTGTATCCTTCGGCCTCAAACTCTGAATAAATACACTGAATACGCATAGGCTTCATCATTATTTTCATCGTGAACGTCTGTTGTTTTACTCATAAGTTAACTATTATCTCAAGAATTCCACTTCTTACTTCTATTCAGTGATTTAAGCAGGTGTAGATTTTATGAACTCTTTTGAATGAGGAGGATTCTGTTGAATAGTGAGGCCTTCATCTTACCATTTTCGAAGCTGATTAAATCGAATACTCATAGATATGCTAACTGGTGTTTACCGTCCCTGAAGGCATATGAAAGCATTTCGTATTTGTTTGTCATAGCCATCACGAGGTTCTACAAGAGATGATACATTCAGGCTTGCTAGGGAATAACGCATCATTGTGGCTTCAACTCAAAATGAATTTTTGTAACTCGGACGTCCGGTAACAAGTCATAGTGGAGGATTTTCTGCGACATAAATATCAACAAATCATGATTAGACACTTGACAACAGCATGTCTGTTCAGTGCACTTTATTGGGAAATAGTAGCTCAGCCAAATGTAAACATTGATTGACCCCAGATCAATGAATAATTCCGAGGAAAACTTGTTAATCATTGCGCACCCTCCCACGCACAATCACATATTGAGGTGAGCTAGTGCCACACTTTTAAGAAGTATCATATTGACGTGATCACTATGTAATTGTTCATTCAATCTACTATGTCCGGTACATGCAATACGACTGACATAGTGCCAGTATTCGACGTGTGGAAAAATCTTACTACCAGCGAGATCATAAGACAGGGAAGGATGGAAATCCTTTATATTACAATGCGCCTTGAAATGTGATGAGAACGTCACCAGCAAGTAATCATGCATGACTGTATATTTTATGAATTTACGAATTACCTGATGATGAGGTTATAATCTACCACAGCAGCAAAATTCTTTCCTTGTATAAATTCCACTGCAGAGTATCTAAAATATAACTCACTGACAACTGAATAAATGTTTTACATGTACAGCTCGTAGAATGGATTGTAAATGCCTACCGTCTATCACGGTATGTTAACACTTCTCATTATGAATTTAATCTTCACCCACTCACGACTTTGACGCCACACTTCTTCATATATTATGCACTAAAGGTTTGACTAAATTCATGACATCAAGAAATAAGTTATAAAGTCATCCAATGCAGAAAAGAGTTTTATGTACAAGACCAGTCTGCATGAAGAGTCAGCCAAGGCAGGCAACCTCGTTGTCTGACTGAGTGAATTTGTTTGTGAACCACCTTAGTTTCAGACTGCAAAAATGACTCAAAACACTTTGCAGGTTGTAAAATCCAGACGGAAGTTACATGACATTCAGCAAACAAAATCCTCCTCCTCCCCTGAGAACATTTGTACAAGGACTCTTATGATTTGTCTCTCTGACAGGGTGAACTCGTTGGAATAATGTTCTAGAGTAGGAGATATCAGGGCTGATAGGCTGGTCGACAGACGGAATTTCAACTGTTCACGCCCAGACTGGTGGATAGTCATTCCTTGTGTCAGTAGCGAGGCGTATAAGCGCAGTAGCCGACATAATAGTTAAGTGAATCCATCTCTACAGATACCTTCAATTGGATCCAATCGATGGTGTAAATTCCCCTGTTTGAAGCTATTTCTTAAATTCCATGCACGTATAACACATTACTGATTGACTGTAAGGAAAAATATACAGGGAAAATGCTGGGATAAGGTATTCTAGCAGAGGTAGGCTCAGCAGTCGGTGTGATAAATAGAGAAGTTAATGTCTCCAAGAGCAAACAGCATTTTCGTCTATACTGTTCATTATTTGAAATCTGAGGTGAAAAGACATTCTGTGTTAGAAGTATTTAGTGACTGTTTATAGACGCTTCACCTTCACCCTTGGATTGACCCCTTGGTTTCAATTTGACCCAAAAACGTAACGCGGAATCACGATTTTCAAATCCCCTCATACTAGAAGAAATTGATTAGTGTTTATCTTAAGTGGAATCGGACCAAATCGTTCCATGTTGGTGCGTGTGCTTGATATTGAGCTTGGAGTTACTGAAGTCGCTGAAGTTATTGGTTTTGACAGAAATAGCTGATATAATTACTCGGAAGTAATTTGAAAAGTAAAATTAACAAATTATATAATGTCCAAAGGCATACAGGAATAGAGGGTTGAAGATGTGATAAGGTTAAGATTGTTGTTGAGTGATAAGAAAGGTAGTTGAATATCCATTGCTAGAAGGGAGATCTGACGGTCCTCCTCAGAGATCGATCCTCCGGAAGCCAACATGGAATTGTCAGTAAGCGGGTTTTCATAGTTGGTGTTAATTGAGAAGTTGCAGAAATGTCGTCAACCCTTTCACCATTAAGAATAAGAAGGAAATGCACCAATGATGCAATCGATGGTGAATTGGAGAGTCTCAAACAATTATCGATGAAAAGGATATCCTTCAATATTTATGCAGAAACACATGGAAATAAAGAAAAGCATGAGAGAACCCAAATGGCCCTGAAGAAACTGCTGTTTATTAAAGCTAAATTGAAAGACGATACCATAGGATGAACTGCCGCTTTGAACCACTTCAATGTGTCTTTATAAATTCACCTGCTTCTGTGGAACTAGTTATATTGTCCACACAAATAATACTGTCCAAACGCATCTCTGAAAGTTGTCCAGACTGTTTATCAAAAGAACAGAGCCAAACAATTACTAGCTCTACCGTCGAGTACTTGTTGAATTCAAGCCATGCGGATCCACTAGAGCCGTCTTTTAAGATTATCTTCAAGATGAGACTCAATGGTGCAAAGAACGTTTGCTTTCGGCATTTGTGTATGTTATAGGTGCTGGTGATTCATAAATATATTCGTTTCCGCTAATTTTTTCTTCTCAATAATTAGTTTGTGTTTGCTTATGATAAATTACTCAGTATTGTCACTCTCACATGTTCCTTTTTCATATTTTCCCACCCACTCCACAACTGTTAAATGGATATTCAACTATTTTTCCGATCACACACTAAAACTTTTAACCTCATCAAATCTCTAACCCTTCCTTCCTTTCTATCGATCAGTACTAAGGTACTTTTTAATTTTTAATTTCACTTTTCAAACAACTTCTGAGTAACTTTGTCATTTATATCACCCTCCAATTACTTAATGATTTACTACTTTACAGTTTTCGTGAGTATAAATAAGATTGGGCAATCTCTGAAGATGATTTCGTCGATAAATAAAAGTTTCTTCACTGAACTGTCCGTAATATTCTTCATTAGAAATAACTCTTGAAAAAGGATTTATCAGACAATAGATAAACATCGACTCTGAACACTTAAGCTCGACGTTACTTTAACGAATCGGATTTATATTTTTTGGCTTCGCCATCGTCGGAAAGGATTCGTGCACGAATGGTATATGATTTTACTCTGGAATATAAAAGATAAGAAGCCAGTTTCAAAATTTTACCTATTGAATGGTCACACTACTCGTCAGTTGGATCACAACTGCCAGCTGAAATTGATTCTTGATGCTTCCTCTTAACAATACGTTTAAAGCTCATACTTGGGAAAATTGAGTACGTTTTCAAAATTTGACAGTATCTATTGTAGTCTAGCTAGTGGAGGACGGTTCTAGTATTCAAAACATGAGGATATAAATTACCTTACAAATGAAATTCGCTGCGTTTTCGTCTCAGCATCCTTGTATAAGTAGAACAGAGGCAGTCAAATATGACTTGGAACTACAGGAATTCTGTATTTATGTTAGCTATTGCAGTTGGCTGTTTCAGGAGTGTTATATCAACTTCTCACACGGCTTGAATATCTATTTGCGTGAAAATGTCTCACGATATCTCATACACCTAACCGTATTCATGAAGCCACTAGCTCTAGTTTTACCATTTAACATTCAGTCCTCATCCATTATAACAATCGTTGACTGTTAATACATGTGAGTGAAGATATTTTGACTGAAAATGGAGCAGAATTACGTGTTAATTGACAGTTGACTGGTTTGTGAATTCGAATGTGAGCATAATGTGAATTCAGAATCTGTTAGGCGAAGGCAAAAGTATAAATTTTTATATGGCACATATACGGAAATAGTGTCATAACAATTTAATGAAGCTGTTGTCTTGATATGAAGTGCTGCTGATATTAGACCTCCTTTGACCACCACCTTGGCGGCCTGTTTGATCATTTTGGGCTACCATATTCCATGTACGTTTCGTATCTATTCACTCATGTGTTATTGGTGTTTACGTATCAAATTATGCATTCTATTCGTATAATTCACTCCCGGAATTAAAAGAAATGTTTGAAACCCAAAAACTTTCATATTTGTAATAAACTCAAGAAAAAGCACCAAGGTGGTTGAAAACGCGCCTTAAATCGCACCACTGTTCCGGTTATCATAAGTAACAACTGCCGGTCCCTGCCTAACGAAATTTTGGATTTTCAGTCCCTTTTGTCGTTCGAAATTTATCACAATACTGGTATTGTCACTCTACAAGAAACCTGGATCCATGACTTATTTGATGACAATATAGTGTCTTTATATGATTTTAATATATGCTGACAAGACCACGTTTGTTCCAAAAAATGTGGCAAAGGTGTTGGGACTTTTAGTCACTAAAAATGGTGCGTCGGTTGCACAGTGGTTTGGGCTCTCGCCAACCATGCACATGGTCCGGGGTTCGATCCCCTGCCAACGCACACCCGATATCTATGGTCAGCCTGCAAAATGTGGGCTACCGATATCCATGCTGAAAATTCCATGCTTGTAATGAAAATACGGCGTGGAATCAAGCTGTTATCAAAATGAAATAAAAATGAATAAAATTTCCAACAAAGTTTGTTCCAATTCTCGAATGACTACATTGATTGCATCACTGTGAGATGTCACCCGAAACACTTCTCAAAATACGAATTCATTTCTATTTCTAATGTTTATGTCTCTCCTGGTTGTATCATATCGGATCTATCTATGTTCGCAGATGAATTCACTGCTTTTGCTGCAGCTTGCTTCGAGAACTGTTTATCCGTAGTGACTGGTGATATTAATTCATGTGACTGCTCCTTCCATATATCACTTAGTCATGACCATATTGCTAACTTTGCTAGTCATCTTGGTAAAACACTGGATCTAGTATTCAGTATTGATGTTGGTGTATATGAAGATCGCAAACGTCCACCTTTACTTAACTCTGACCACAAACACTGCAGATTATCTTAAATTCTGTTTCGAAATACGTTGTTCTAAAGAAACATAATTCATTCGATTTGACCGTTTCTCTTCTCTACATCACAAAAAGCTACGTAGAGATAACGAACCGTTGTTCGAAACAAGTGATAAGTCAGGTGTAAAAAAGTTAAATACTCTGATAAAATTCGAAATGTAAAGACTAAATGTTTTATATAACCGAAAATTCTTGTTATGTAAAGCCCCTTCTAGTTTATGGAAACTTTTCAAAAAAATCACAAGCAGTAAGCAGTGTACTTCTGTTCCATCTCTTGATGTTGATACTCTAAATAAGTCTTTCATACGCTCTTCTGTCGATATCCTTCTTATGTTACAAATCGTATAGATAACAATTTTAATGGTTTTAATACCCTTGATGTGCTTAAATGTTTCCAGTCTCTTAAGCTTTCCCAAAGCCTTGGTCTTGATGGTATACCTCCCATTGTCCTCAGGAACGCAGCTGATATTTTTTGTTACCCTCTCACTAGTAATTTTAATGCTTCCTTTCCAGTAATGTCCTACCTTTTGCATAGAAAAACTTTAAAATTATCCCCATATTATAACCGTATTCTGGTACTGATATTAAATTTAGGCCTATTGCAATTGCTCCTCTTTTTTAAAATTGATGGAAAAATTATGTCTACTTCGTCTTGAACCTTCATTGAAACCTCACAATGATCCTAAACAATTTGCATATGAACACAGTAAATGTACCTTGGATGCTGCGGTTGTCTTATTTCATAATGTTGTTTCTTGTTTAGATAAAGGTGCCGAATATATTCGTGGTGCTTTCCTAGACTCTACATCTGCTTTTGACTCTGTACCTAAGGACCTTTCATTGAATAAGCTTTCGTTGACGCAAACAGAATCCTGGCCTAAGAGTTGGTTGCATTCATATCTTTCTGATAGAATGCAGTATACTGCATATAATGGCAAATCTTCTGCTTTGCTTACAAAAGTCGGTGTTCCTCAAGGTGCCATCCTCTCCCCCCTTTCATCTTTCTTTCTTCCCACATGACCTGCCTCATTTAAACGAAACTAACTTTATCAAATATGCTGATGATCTGACTGTATCACTGCCTATCACTTCCGAGTATGACTGCTTCAAGCTTAATAGCTTTCTGTTGGACATCAGCAAATGGTCTAAGTCAAATGGTCTTATGTTAAATCCTTCCAAATTTCAGGCAATTAACTTTACTTTGAAGCATCGGCGTGACATACATGAGCTAGTTTGTTCTCATGATGCCTGCAGCACAGATGGCACAGAAATTGAAACCAAGTCAAGCATTAAATACCTTGGATTAGTTCTTTCCTCTGACCTTTCATGACCATCCCCCGTCTTATCAATCTCTAAGAAAATGTTCGTCGACAACGTTCCACATTGAAAAGTTAAGACAATCAGGTATCAACCAACCTTTAGTTCTGCAATTTATAAACTCCTGTATCTTACCTGTTGTACTCTATTGCTCTCCATTAATCTTTCCTGGGCTTCTTAGAAAAGACTATATCATATTACGAAGGGTATTAAATGCTGTGAGTAGGGCTTGTGGTTTACCACTGCGTGAGCTCACCAATACTATAGTCGACAGACACATAAATTCCTGTACAAAGTGGGCAGAGGCCGTACTGTCAGACCCTCTGCATCCTCTTTATTCACAACTATCCCTTGTATCTCATCAGGTAGAACGAGAAGTCAATATAAGAAATTATATGCTCGAACCACTAAAAATAAAAATTCTACAGTACCGTATTTAACCCGTATGTGATGAAGACTCTGTTAGACGTGAAACACATAAGTTACTATGTAATTAGCTAAGTGAATCGACCCTTTCATTGATCATCCTTCTGTATCTTTATGGTGTCACTGTTTCGATCGTTTAATTATAATTTTGCTATTTTTATTTTAGATGCTATTACGATTATTAATATAATTTTATACTTTATGCATATATTTCTCCGTACTGCATACATTAATTTGCTACATAACTGCTACAACAAGATTTTGTTATTATTATTATGTATGGTTACTTTTTATATTTTTCTGTATTTTTGGAGTAAATTAGATGCAATATTGTATTGAATGCTGAAAATTCCTTCCTGTATCATTAGTACTGTTTTTGGAATAAAAAAAATTATTAATCAATCTTAATCATTAAATAAATATTAATCCCTATAAAAGTATCAGTACTCACCTGACATATTTCCAGTGCAGACGACTAGGGTGAACAAGCAGAAAAGAAGGCCAAATAACATTGCTAGCTCCGTATAATCCAGTCAAATAAATGTGAGCATAAAATATTTTTATGAACATTTATACTAAATCTAAAGCATTCTCTAAAAACGTAAGAAAAACAAACTGTCCATTTCTAACTCTTATTCGTGATGGGTGTAGACAACATTTTTTGTAGATCGATTTATGTCATTGCTATAAGAAGAAAAACAGTTTGCGTACGACACACATATCATGATTCAAGTTTGCATAGGTTTGTACAGTTACAGGCAGCGAAAACTCAACGAAACAGAAAAAACTGAAAAGCTTAGTGTTTTTCATTCTCAAAAGAAGTGTGCAAATATGTTAAAATGTGATCGATTGTAGACGATGCTTTATGACTTGAGACACGAGAGTGATTGCTTTTGTCTAAAAAACGATGACAGATTTGCTCAGCAGTGTCTCTTTCATAAGCTTTTCAAATATCTCCTGTCTAGTTGAGTTTTCGCTGCTTGTAACTGTACAAATCTATGCAAACTTGAATCACGATATGTGTGTCGCACGCAAACTGTTTTTCTTCTTATAGCGATGGCATAAATCGATCTACAAAAAATGTTGTCTACACCCATCACGAATAAGAGTTAGAAATGGACAGTTTGTTTTTCTTACGTTTTTAGAGAATGCTTTAGATTTAGTATAAATGTTCATAAAAATATTTTATGCTCACATTTATTTGACTGGATTATACGGAGCTAGCAATGTTATTTGGCCTTCTTTTCTGCTTGTTCACCCTAGTCGTCTGCACTGGAAATATGTCAAGTGAGTACTGATACTTTCATAGCTAATAAATAATAACAATAATAATAATAAATTTCTTCTCATTGGATGTGTAATCGGTATTATGGAAAGTGAGCTTTAGATGGGTTTTGATTAAAAACAGTGGACGTGACATTATGGTTAATTGCATGGCCTTCAATTTTCATATTGAGGTTTTTAATTGGTTGTGGTCTTCAGATCACGACTTACATGATGGAGTCTGAGAGAACGAACCAATGTGGTGTTTTGAAATGAAATGCTTTCGTAAATATCTGGTATGATTTTCTTTGATATCCTCTTCTCCTCCTGCTATAACAATATTTCTTTCCCATGTCCGACGTTTTAATTGAACAAGTGAGGGAAGTAACTTGATTTCTCTCTGTCTCTCTGTATGTAGGTTGTGATTTACCTTTTTCATCATTGAGATATTGCAGCGAAAAGTCAGTCTAGATATTCGCCAGAGCCTTTAGGTATACACATGACAGAATTTTGATGACTGGATTCGAGTTCATCATCACTGTAACGTGAATTTGAGGTTTAGTAGTAATACTTTTGTTGTATAACATATCCGTAGTTGAGTAACAAAATTATTCATTGATAACTGTGATTTGCGTTGGCATTTTTTCTGAAATGTGGCAGAAGGTGTGTGGTAGAATCCTAGACAAATGTCTCATACTTTTGGAATACAGAAAAAGAAAATCCGTTTTCTTTCTGCTTGGATGTTTCGGGATGCAGGGAGTGAGGCGGTTCCAATTTAATGTGCAATTACATATTAGCGTGTTGTGGCGTAATTAGTTTTGCCTGAAAATGCATTGAAAACCCAGCATATGGAAACTTGTGTGTGAAGTGTCAAATGATATAACACTTATGGCCTGAAACAACAACCTTCAAATATTTAGTACAAGGGTTCCCTGAAACTGGAAGCTGTTGCATATATTCTCTTTGTTCTCTCTACTCATTGCCATCTATTTTATTCACCTAAGTGGTGAAGACAACGTGACTGGTGTATATTGTATTACAAACTAATGTAACACGTTGTGACGATGATATCGACTGTCCAAATGATGTATATTTGGTCTTACTGAATAACTTGTTGAGAACATCTGATTATGTTAAATGCAAGAAACTTGAACGGTTCTGTTCTCTCAGCCTCTCGGATAAACACAATCCAATTGTATTTGATTGCGTTTGGACAGTTGTATGTCAGCAGAAGTCAGGATGGCAATTTCAAAGCTCATGTTTATTTATTCAGAACTCAATGTTATCTTTTGTGAGACATATCAGTTAAGAGCTGAGGAATTTACAAAAGTACTTTCACATAACCAAACCTTATTGGTTGATCTCCCTGTAGTCATGACACAGATAAATTTACTGGATATTTTTTTGCCATTTTGTGGCTTTATGTAATTGTCATACAATATATGTGCTGAATAACGTTGAAAAATATTTGTCAGATTTGAATTTGAGATGCTACTAATGAAACTGATCTATTCTTCATATTTATACATACTCGTTTGTGCGGTTTCCTAATACACATCTTTTGATGAATTGAATAATTTCCATATCTCCTGATCAAAACACCTACAGTAATATTCGTTGAGATTAACGATCACTTTCACATAGTCAAGTGCTTGTTCACATATTCCTGACTGATACCTGTTTCAGTAATCTTTGTATTGAGCTTGTTTGTGGCTTTTCTTTCGAAATAATTTATCTGACACTGACATAATGCAAGATACCTTCAGAACTGAATGCGTTCAAATAGCCTACAAGGTTGCAAATATCTGTGTGATGTAGGAGGCGCTTTCCTCTCATATGCTAGTCTATATTTGAACAGTGTGATCAGGTATATTAGGAGGGAATTTCAAACGGGAATAAATTACTAACTGAAGTTCGTGGAGGTCTACTACTTTGAAGTTGTGGTTTATTTTCACTCAGTTAAGTACTTGATGTCTTTGTATCCACATTTTGTGAACGCTCACAAGCTGTTGCCATTATCAAGAAGTATTGATACTAGCAAGAGTGAATTGTGTTCATTTGATTTCATACTTGCAGTTTTTTGTCAGAATCAGTTGACGAATCCTTTGAAAGCCAATCTCATCTAAGATGGATACTTGAAATATGTTTGAATCGGCAGTTGTTTGGTTTCTGTGTGAATGCGTGTGAATTTTCAGACAATGTGATTATCAGGCAAATTCGCATGAATGCATTGAGACAAATGTTCCACGTGATTGGAGTAGCAAGTTTAAACAGATATGCCTCTCTCAATATTACACAAAATGATGCATAAACATCCGACAGAAATTGTTAAAAACCATCATATCACGAATACCGATGGAAAGCTAATGCAACATCACATGTTTGATTTTCACTCATTTGAATGTTATTCAAAGGGTTTAACAAGGATCTGCAAATACAAATCGCTGGCTCTATATCTATGAGTAAGAATCGGTATACCACAAAATCTCAGAAACTACATTGACGATGCTGAACGCTACTCGAAATAGAGGTTAGCATAATCACCGTGTGTAACACACAAATATGACAGCTATGCGGGTTGGTAAATCAATTTCTTTTAGTCAGAATTTTATCAGTAGACCTGCTGTAATACGCAGCATTTTGATGCTGTCAATGATTGACACTAGTTAATAAGCAAGAATCCGTCAGTGACATCCTGTCAGGATGGGGAAAATTGTGAAGATGGAGACGCCCGATTTCGAAGTTATCTCCAGAATGCACATTCACTCATGTGTGATGTTCGGAGAGCCATACGTCAAGAGTGAATGTTTACAACGCCTGGTAGAGGATCAATATGGTGTTACTTAATTGAAGTCAAAGGAAGATGACTGGTGAAATATATGTTGGGCCAATATGTAGGTTGATTCACACATTTTAATAGTTTGTTTGACGTGATTAAGAGACTGAATGTATCTGGAAAATGTAATATATTCGCAAATTACATTTTGAACACTGTGTTCACACCGTCCGTCAGTAGTCATTGTGATTGATATTAACAGAGAAGATATGATAGTTGAATTAAAATATTCAAATTATGAGGAGTTACTGGAAGGATTTCCTGTCATTACATACCGCCTGGGAATTCACTGTTCATTCAGTATATATTCAAAGCAGATTGTTATGGTTATTATACATGCACAGGAATTCCATACTTGGTTAATTTCTAATAGTGGACGGTGTTGCTACACGAAGTCCATGGAAACGACTTTTCTGGGTTTATTCTTCTTTATGTTGATAATGTAACCCGTGATTCCATCGCTAAGATGATTTTATTAGGTTTATGTTTTCACAGTGTTATGGCAACTGTTGGGACATTTTAAACCGCTGTTGAGAGCAGTCAAAATCAATAGTTCGCCTCTTAATGCAAAAACAAAAATATTGCATTCCATATTGGATACTTACTTGAGTACGTGTGCATAGACGCATACATTCGACGGCGTAATAGCACTTCGAGAATGAGGGCTGTGTAACGAATAGAGAATTGGTCTGGGCATTTTGTTCCATTTGAAGACGATTTATCTTGTTAACCTACAGCATGAAACTAATATGTTTCTGCATCCCTTTTGATATTCCACTCATATGTCTCGTATCACTCATATCTCTTATCTCACGCATACACGGCTATCACTTTATTGATAATAAATATTTAGTTTTATAACTGTAAGAGGTTCTATTGAGTTCATCATTAGGAAAAATTCTGGTTCATCTAAACTCTGTATCTATTTATGGTGTTGACACTCCCAGGTCTTTTCTCGAAGATGTCATCAAAGTGTGTTTGCACTCCGAATGACCACATAGAAGAAAGTAACCCATTGTATCAGGTGATAATATATGCATCATCAAAGGTTTATTTATAATAGCTATTCATCAGGCTCAATCTCCTCTCAACTTGAGCATTATGTGAAATTAATTATTGGGTAACGTACTACTAGAATTCCTAGCTCGGAGAAGACAACTTCTAATTCCTCATATTCACATTATTCATGTAGAAAATAAAGGTGGCTGCCTCATATTTTATGCTGTATATTCAATATGACAACTAATTAGTGACTTTCCCGGCCACATGTATTCGTGTTTAGTTTTAACATATGAAAATGATCTCTACGCTCTATTGAATAGCTAACAAAACTTTGTTGACACATGCACTCCTTCTACATCCGCTTCATAATTATTCAGTGACGAATAATAAGTGTACAAATGGCTCATTCTGTGTTCTCATTTACAGCTGCAAGTAAGTAATGTGTTTCATATGAACTTTGACAACATGTGCTAATTTATTCACGATATTATTAATTCCTTGTCATCACGCATGTGGTGTTTTGAATTAGAATTAGTGGGTGCGTGAAGTGAAAATAACGAATGTTTCATGTTGTCGATTCTAATTCGAATATTAGCGTAGTATATTAGGTCTAATAATAAATGTGCCTTTTTAAGCAACGTGGTAACTCGATAGTCACTTCAACACGAGATGTCTGCTCTTAGATGTCTTAATGCAAAATATTGTGTGTAAACACAGGGGTTTCAGTGTTTATACATTTACAGCCGAAAGTGAGCAGTGTGTTCTAATGCTTCATTTACACTAACCAGTAAATTATCTGCCAGTTGTATGAGCAGAGGGAAATGTACATAAGCATTTTGCCATGGAACTGGACTGCAATAATGTCAGTACCTACTACATAGATTTACGAGTTAGTACATTGTCAATAAGTGCTGTGAAGAACTTCAGCCAGTATTCGCCTGACTTGATAGTTGGCAGAGTTCAAATGTTGCATTATTTGGGCGGGTTTTGAATGCTTCAAGTGTTCCTTATAGGGAAGGGTTTAAACATAAAATTCATTAGTTGATGTCCTCTAGTTCATTCTGTGATAGCCGTTAACTTTTAGCGTCCATCATTCCTTAAATTGGACTGAACGACGCGATTGTTGCAGAAATTCGGAGTAGACTTTCGGGTTTTGGTTAAGTGATCGGCATCATTGATCATCTAGCTGTGTGTACGTATTGGTAACTCGTCCTGACAGGTAGGAAACTTAGCGGAGAATAGTTGAGACTTTGAAAACTGTGACATCATGAAAGATTGTGACACAATTATATATATAATTTATTTTGTGTTACTAAGTAGCTGCCACGGCCGTATTAATTCGTTACGAGCGGTATTAACAAAATCACATCGTAGACAGTCATATCGATTTTAGAAACTCAAACCACGTAGGAAATCAATGTTTCATTTGGTATAATGTTGAGGACTGTCGGGTCTTATGACAGACAACGGCACTAGGCACTTGTCTTAAACACGAGCAGCCGATATGCTCTCTTTCGATGAGAGCCATAGTAATTCTGAGGACTGTAGAGCTACCTGTCATGTGAACAGCGAACCTCCCTCAAGTTCATGTTGGCAAAATTCGTCTCTTTAATTTGGAAAATTTACAGTGATACGAAGCTATATGTGTCAAAACAACCCTAACCAACAGACGATGGGGAAATCTACCGATAAAAGAAAACAGTAATAAACAAACCCCCAGGCTAATGATGACATCAAACGTGCCATAAGAGATTTGAATGTCAAGCTAAGAACAGTGAAAAAAACAACAGAATATATTATATTTGGAGAAGCGTTCCCTTATAAGAATGATGAATATTTCGAGACTTGGAAGAATTTAATGATACGGGGATTGGAGTCAAGTTAGACATGACCGAAGTGCGTTTCACCAAATGAAGACGTAAATCTCAGTTCGGCTTTATGTCAAGTTCAAGGAACTTGAGACACCTTCTGCAGGAGGTAATATCGATAATATGAGAATGTGTGATCCATGACGAAAACCCTTCAAGATGATATTGAAAGTTCTCTTAGTGGCATGAGACACATGTCAAATCCAGCCTACGGCGATGCAATAGCATTTCAACTTTGAAGTACTTTGCTGCACTCGAATCGCATTATAACAATTGGACTAGCAGTTAGTATTTCTATAAAATAAGACCACGTAAAACTAGGTTTTCTGAAAATCTCTCAAATTGCAATGACTTTTCTGTTTCCACTATCAGATGAAATTTTCGGACGAAAAGTTTCCAGGTTGTTAGGCTAATCTGACACATAAAGCAGATTACCTTTCAATTGTCTCTTCACAATGCATCATCTATGACGTTTTTGCTGTGTAACATTTTTACATCTATTAGTAAAGTGTGGGGAGGAAACATTTAGAGAAGTGAAGTTAGCGTTCTTATGTAGCAGGTTACTATTACGAATTCTGAAGATAGGACATTTCAAGCAATTTTCCTGTATTTCGCAGGATTTTACCAAGCGGAATTTTTAAAGATGGATTACAAAGGTAATACCTGTCACCCTGCATTGAATGATAATTCAGAACCCTATTGAGGCATGATATCTTTTGAGAATTCTATGTGTGTATGTATAAATAATGAATATCAGCAGGAGCGAGGAATTGGCAGGATAGCACATGTAAGTTATTCAATACATCTTTAAGTAGAAAATTTCAGTTTGCAAATATAAAAGCATACTTAGAATATTGACAATCATTTCCACCAATAAGACGATAAATGTAAGTCCACCTGTTGAAATATTGCAGAAATTATAAATATAAACTTGATGATGATTTTCAGGAGTTGGGAATTCAGTTCTCACGTCCTATTTAAGTTTATATCGGTGTCAAACAATCAGATTTTCGACCGTTACCAACCATTGGATATTTTATTTCATTTTCATCGTGGATGAGTTTTCAAGGGGAACTTTCAGTTACATCATAAACCAGACACCCATGTTAAACAGTAATGAGAATTGACGAGTTAAACATCGGTAGGCAACATCTCGCAGATAAGCTGATTAGGAAATGAAAGCTTGTGGGTAGTTTTAGTTCCAGTGGGCAGTGATTGTGGAAAGCAAAGTACGATAGAAATGTTCTCCTGAATTTCAGTGTTCCGTTTGGAATATGGACACTGGTTCATAATAACTTCGAACGAATTACCAAGTGATTTATTTACAGAACTATCTATGCAGACATAAACAGCATCACTGAAAAGAATCGATTCATTCGCATAGTGAAAGATTTGGCACCAAATAACGTGAAACAATGTTTTTCATGATACTCACAAAAATTCTTTATTCTTTGTTCCAGACTGTTTTATTTCCTTTAACCTTATTTCACTTCACGTTGTCACATTTTAACATCTCATTCACTTATTTGTTGGCTTCAGTTCGCCAATCTGATTTCTCAGTCTAATTACATTTCACCTGAGAAGCTCACGTTTCTTCATTGTCGAATGTCGTTGAATTGGCTAACAACAAATTCCGAGAAGGAACAGTGATACAGGACTTCAGCTGAGCCTAGAGAAGACAGAGGTCATGAAGTTACTCGATCACCAACGAGAAGCACTAATCACACTCGGTGTATGAAATGTGACTATTTCTTAAGTGCTTTACCAAACTCTGAATTGTTAACGGTATCAATCATGAGGATATAATCAGCGATTTGTGAACTTAACGGAGAGACATATCAGTGAAACAAAATGTATTATCATTCTTATAACAATAGCTGTAGATGAATGTTTATCATCTCAGTATAGCCTAATGATGAGAAGTTCATCCATTTTCCCAAATACCTCACAATATGAAAATATTTGAGTAAAAAGTGTCATTATTGTGAAACTGAGTATCAGCAAATCTTAATACAGAATTATTTTTCATTCACGTCTCGTTGCAGTATGCACAGGTGAGGCTAACAAATTGTGTCTAACTGGCCACCTAGTCGCATTTTAATTTTCCAAATGTCAATCTCATCATAAATCAATGTCATGAACAGATGAGTTCATCAATAGGACACGTGTGCAGAAATGCGGGATGTTGTGCGTGAATGACCAATGTATTCACGAAAACGACTCTCAGCCTTAAAGTTATGTTGCAACATCTCATAAAGACAGCATGTCAAAAACTGCGATATCCAGGCAATTGCGAATCTGTAGTGAAGTCATATTTGTGTTGCATCAATTAGTATATTAAAGGTAAGAGTTGTGTCTACAATTTCTTCCGGTATTTAGCATTTCGCACTCACAATACATTGTTCAGAATGCATACTGCTGACAGTCACCATTAGATAGGAGACATCAAAGGAATGTCAAGGGAATTCGCATGCTTCAATTCCAGCAGCCTTATGGCAAGGAGGACTGGACGAACAATTTCTTATGAAAGTCATAATGTTATGCATTTATCATTATTTGTTGCTGATTGAATTATTGTAGAATTATCAGGTGAGTTGACGAAATGTACGAAATAGCAGATGACTTTTATCAAAATATCTGTTCGTTTCGATGATTCATGCTGCGTTAAATTACGAATGACAGCGTTAAGATGAGAAAATCACGCATTTCATTTATTTCACCTATTGTAATCGCCACCTCACCCACCACCACAACCTATGAAATATGTAGAAATAGCAGTTTGAGACATGGATGTATAAATAAAAATGGATTAGGAAATTAGTACCATAGTGAAATTGGTCAGTTTAACAGGGTGCTAATCAATTCACAATGTTTAAAATACAGGTGAATAATAGCTGTTCACGAAATGAAAAACATTTGAAATTTCATTTTCCACTTAAGAATCGACCTCCTATTATTATGTACAACCTATATACTTGAAGGTGCAATGTGATCAAATCACCCTCTCACTGTTCTTCTGGCGATGGTTTTCTTTCACTTATGATTTCCTGCCAATATCCCGAATCCATCATTAGATCGAATGAATTTAGAATTTCCCTATTATTCTTTACCTTCATCAAAGGTAAACTTGTGTTGAGCATAACAAAAATTAATCACCATCATATCACACCAATGAAAGGAATGCACTGGCCTAATAAACTTATGGATACGAACATCACACTAGTAGAGGAAACACGTTATGCAATGGAATGCACAAAAATTCGATCATCGCGTGGTAAAAGCTGAATCTCTCTGTATATTATCTAAAGAGATGACGAGGGAAAGTTGATTATCTGAATCATATTCGTAGTTTTATATTTCAAGCAAATAATTCGTTTCATATGCTAATTTTACTGGATAAAAATCTATATTTCTTTTTCCTTACCGATTTGAAGCCAAACGTGAGTTAACATCTAACCAACCGGATATCCATCTCTGACAGCCCTAATGATCACATTAATTATTACACGTAGAATGAAATTTCAAATTATTGAATAATCTTTATTTCCTCGGTGTGTAAAAAATGCATGCCACTTGCTTTTTAATTCCAACTGGGCTGAAATAACGATGAAGCCTGTGTTATTGATGGCGAAACTCTGACCTCTTCTCTGAATGGTAGGTAGGTGAAAGGTTATGTTTTCCCTAGATAAATAGTTAATGGATATGTTGGTATGCACTGGCATTGTTGAATGTGGGTTAATGCCAGCACACTGCAATGTATCATGTAGAAATTGTCGGGTATTCATCGTAGAGCCGTGTCCTCTATAACGTGCACACAGGAACGATGCATTTACTTGATATAAGTAATCATCATCACCTAGGTCTGATTACAGAAGTATTGAAGAAAGCAGAGGCCAGAGTTGTGTATATGCAGCTTATTCGCATGAACGAGTAGGTATATGAGCGGGACATGTTACTGATATATTCAGTTTCATTGTTGTTCGGAATGTTCGCCATAATTAGTTTTAATGTGCTACGTTTTTGGAATCTTTTAAGTATTTATAAAAGCTGGTCTGACTGTACAGACGATCTACACCTTAGTGAATGAATATTCTATCTCTTTCAAATACGAGCAGTGTTTATTAGTTGACATTCATTCTCAGATAAAATATTGAATAAACACATATTGAATCATATAAAGCTCTACAAAACGTAACCTGTTAAACATGTTCAGCAGATTATTGTTCTCAAATTAACTTTCAGTTTGCAGATAACAAAGTCTGAGCAGTAAATACAACATAAAATTTCATGAAGAGTGCTGATCAATCACTGAAATAGTTTGGCAGAATTTCACAGATTTGCACTACATCAGCTTCCTGACTTCGGAACAGCCAAACCAATTTACGCTGCTGATGAGCACGGAGCAAAACTAGCAAGATTATTGACTGGTGCCTAAATTTTGATAGCAATAAGAGATGGTTTAGCGAATGTAATCTGACTACTCATTTCAGTCAATCAGTAGTAAATGAACGAATATAATAATTTGTTTAACTTTAGTTCGTCATATTTTCACATGCGAGGTCGATACCAGAAAAGTCGGATTTCCGTGACATAACCAGCCAGGTTTCCGCCTACATCATGTTTCATTTAGTTTATAAGGGAGAGCAAATTAAGGTAGCCTAGAGCAAGTTCATGAGGAATATAATATAATTTTCACCATCACTACCAATAATATTATTGGATTTGGATTTTTACTTCCATACATTATATAAGTAAAAAATTTGCAATTAGAAGTGTTCTCTGAGCTGGTTGGTCTAGTTGTGAAGCTTTCTTCATCCATCTGGACAACATCTTCAGCGCAATTTTCATCATGAAGTGGACTGATTTAAATTTTCCGACCAGCTCAGAGAACGCTACTAAATGCAAATCATCTACCTGAGCTACAAATCTTCTCTACTATTTCATTAGTCAGAAATAATACAGTAATTCACGGATCATTTTCATAACATTGTCGTTCTGCAGTTACCGATTTAAGTGAGTTCGTTTAGATGCTGCTGGTTGTTTCGCCCTCATTGTTATTCAAAGGAGCGACTATCTTTTCAAGATATTTGCTAATTATTACCTGATTTTATTTACCGTCACAAAATTTCATGTAAAATCCTTCAGTATCTGATTCACTTTAGCTGGGTGGTAATTTCCAGTAAACGTTCAGTTCTGAAACATTATTTCGAGAATTACTGAAACGCAGGGGATCTTGTTTTAGGATCATCGAATTCAGTATAAAACCTGTATTAATGTTGATGAGTAACTGACTGCTTCTCAGAATGCCAGAGACGTGTGGTCCTATGTTTTGTGGTCATAAATTTATTGATGTGTTAGCATTTGCTGACTGTGACTACTCCAGTTTACTATTACGTATGATTTGAAAGCGAACTCAAAATCCACTGCAGCTCCACATCAAATAACAAGGTGTACAGATAAATGATGCATTTATTATTTTTTTTGTCAGTATTCATCATCGTGATGGTGGATAACAAAATTGCTGTAGCTGTTGAGGAATCACGCTAACGGGCACGCATCAAATCAAGGATTCTGACTGTAGTCTATTGTTTCACTCATTTTTATTTGGCGTGTTAACCGTTAGTTATTTAGTTAAGCGTGTTATGTTTCTCAGTGTGTTGGATTTATATGGAGGCTCAGTTTCCATTCAATCTCAATTCATCCTGTGTGATTGCTTTTCATAGCTGTAAAGATTGTTCAGTTTCATTCTCTAAAGAATGAAAATATTGTTGCTGGAGACCGATGCAGCTGGGTGAATATAGTTTTCTATAGTGCAGTCCTGCTTATATGAAAGTTTTCTTTAAAATAATTTGAGTCATTTTAACGAATGAACCATCTTCTATTCACAAAATCTTCGTTTTGAAGTGATAATAGTACATCTTCAATTAGCTAGGCTGTAGGAGACAGAAATCATTTATTTTTCAGAATTTCAAATGAACGATACTTTAACTGGAATCCAGAAAATCTTCAGTATAAACAAATTGTCTCATGCATTCCAGGGCCTGAAAGTGAATATTTTACAAATTTGAAATTTTCATTTTTGAAGTGAACAAAGGTAAGTTCCAAACGCTCCCTCAAATGCATCCAATAAATTTATCTTTCACATAATTCAGTGGAATGAGTTAAAATACAAATTTATACCACCACATGCTTTCTTTTATGGTAATGAATCGGTCCTCCAGCAAGGATTTTTGCAAGAAGGACACAGTGAAACGGACAGAACATAATGATGATAAGGTCATCTCAAATTATCAGAAGATATCTATTTTTATTGACAGCAAATTTCCTCGTAAAAAAAAGAACCAACTTCTTATTTGGTTGCTGACAAAACTGTGATCATTGTGTACTCGGCGAAAATAAAATACAAAGGTGATTAGAACTCACACAACTAGGCCATACTTATGCTCAAATACTTCAGTTATTTGATGACGAAACCCTAGACGAAACTCAGTAGGTGCTGATTTTATTTCGGTCAACTCATCTGTCCCACAAGGCTTGACCACTACTTGATTCATATTTGAGAACTTAACCTCAGCACTGTGGCTGAACATAATTGCATTATGGAGTTAATTTATTCGATAAAGTCCCACAGAGTTATACTTTAATGTTAACTGGAATAATACTGTAATAATATGGTGATACAGTGTAGTATAAAAATAATACTGTATAACACTTTCAGAGTTTGTCAGAAAAATTTACTCTACGATAGAAAGTGATCCCCATTATTTCAATAATATTTGTAAAGACGCATTGTGTTCGAAAAGTATATCCAGATTACAATTGGCACATCGTTATTCTCATGTGAGCATTGCTGTGATAATTTGAAGTTGATTCCTGATATATAACTCTATTACCTGAAATCAATTTTGCCACTGACTATTGTTTTCCTATATATAAGTGGTCGTTAATTTTGATGAGAAAACGAGGAGGCGAAATAGAAAATGCTTTGGCTTATCTTTCCCCAGGTGGATTCATTTAGTGTTAAGTTTCGCGTTACAGAGAGATGCAGAATGAATCAGTCAACACGACTGCCTTTCGACTATTTCATACCACTTGAAACAGGGGTATTACAGTTTGTATCTCTGAGGAATTACTCAATTCAAGGGTGCTTAAAATCACTCTAAGAACAGACACTTTATTGTTCGGTCAGCTTTGCATCAGTATCAATTTGTCCATTTGAAAACATACAACAAAGTGGGTTCATTTTTTTCGGTTTACATAGACATAAATGGTATGTATGAATTCAGAATTGAAGATAAAATTTTGCTCTATTCCGCCTTTATAAATTTATTAAATTGCAGTGCATTTCGAGTATACAATGTCACTCAAGGATGAACTACGTTTCGGCCGCGAAAAGCTTACATGACTTTCTTTTGTATGCATCAATCTGGCTTTTCTTCCTGAATGTCTAAGGCTCCAGCAATGCAAAGTATATAAACGCCTATTGCCTTTGATTGGTTGTTCTTCCTTTGTATAATCACTTTGAAGGAGTCATTTGCTGAAGTGGAATGACCACTGTCAACGAGAAGTTTGATCATCGCACTCCTAATACAACCACTATTACCTTTTCTCAACCGTGCGCGATAGTGTTCTTCAATCCTTTTGGGAAACATACGTACCGAAAGACCACTGTACCTGTCTCCACAGCAACAGGTGAACTGATATACGCACATAGGAGTGGCCTGATGCGAGATCTCATCCTTATGGCTTCCGCAGATCAACAAACGACTGGAGAAGACTATTCTCAGCGTTGCGGCAAAGAAGGTTCTTCTTAAAGATGCTGAAATTCTTCTCTTGAGGATATCGCAAGCTAAGTCTCCAGTGAAATCGAGATACTTGTGAAGAATTTTGATGTATTTGTGTTGCCTAAGCTATATGGTTTATTTGCAAAGCTTTCATTGTCTCACTGGGCAATATCTTCAGCGCTTACTTCAATCTGATGAGGTAAGCTTTTAGAGTTCTCCATGAGTTTATTGGTCATCTCTCCTGGTGACTCGACCTTGAACGTGATTGGTTGTTTATGTGTGTTTTCACACCCTCTAGGCTACATGTTTTGGCAATGATTGATTCCTTAACTTGAACTTTGACCCTTTGTGAGTGATGTCGTCTTCTTATCGACTGGTAATTTTTTTCTATGTCGATGTGTATATTGATTGACGATTCACTGAAATACCAGGCTTCTAAAAATTCTCTAGCATTCTTGGTGTTACTTCATCTGTTTAATATATGAACGTTGGTTTGATTGTCCCAGTCGAATTGATGTCCTAGGTTGTCTGTATGTAGTGATATGAGGGAGCTGATATCATTTCTTTTTACAGCTAGCTTATGTCCATGGATAGGACGACGAATGAGACTTTCACTTTAGCCGATACGCTGTTTTTCGCAGTCATTACAATTTATTTAGCAGACGTTGTTGGTTTTATCTTCTTTCGACGTTGAGTCTTTTGGTTGACATAAAACGAGCTGAGTGAAGTGACTTTGTAGGTTTCTGTGTGACATCAATTCCTAAAGTTTTGAGGATTCTTGCGGTGATTTCTGAAATGTCTTTTATGTATGGTAGGGCGATTTTTTTTGTGATTTCCTTGAGGGCCTTATATTCATAGGGTTGACTTGCGGGTACACGTATTTTATGAAATTCCGTAGATATCCATTATTTCGGAAGACGTCCATGGGATGTCTTTCTTCAATTTGTGAAGTATCTTTTTTGAAACAAGTAAGGTCTTGTCCCTATGAACCTTTCGTCTGATACTTGTGTCAATGAATCTTGGTGGGTATCTATTTTGAGTGTAGTTCACTTTCAGAAGATCCCTTTCTGTCTTCAGGGTGTCAAGGCTGCAAATGCGTAGGATCCGAGTGGCAAGTATTGCCTAAAATTATGGTGTAATTCAGAAACATGAAAATGCCTAGACAACCAAAAATGTCAGAAGGTTATGTTATATTGCCTGTGTATGAGAATCAGTCTGAAAGTTTGTTAAACTTAATATATTAAGACAATGAGGGAAATTGATATCAGTATAAAACATGAGGAAAAAATAAGGAAAATGCAGGTTGAATTTACATTGGAGAACTGATAGCCACGACAGACTTTAGTGACAGTGGACCGATTTGTCCAGTGTCAAGCCATGAGGTACACTTACCATGAGGACTGATCATATACCAGAATAATATTTCGAATTACTCATATGGCTTTCTAGCAAGTGAGTGACATGAACCATCTATTAATCGGCTATTATTCTTACTTGATTTTGTAACGTAAATGAGTGAAACCTAAATCCTTCGTAGTATTCTTTCATTGGCTGACTGAGTGAATCATCTCGATTGCGCAAAACATCATCAGCAAAGAGCTGGTTTGTTATAGTGGCACTTATGAACTGCATCTGCGTGAATGAGGAGCTTGTCAATCGATGTTCCTCAGTTCGTCCGTAATATGTGTCATCTCAGCGGGTAAATATTTGACAGAGTCGAAGTTGTGTAGTAAATTAAAACAACTTGTATTTCTATGGTAAACTGGCAAACAGTGCGTTGTTATGCTAGAATATTATGTTCACTTAACTTGTGACAGTGCTGAACAATATGAATGTCTTTGCAGGAAATTACTGCATCACAATTGATTACAAGGAGATGGAGAAAATCACTGATTTACTTGAACCTTCAACTGCGGTTTTTGAATTATGATTAAGCTCAGAAATCCTTCACAAATATTTTGCTGAATCTGGAAAATGATTTTAGCCAGCATTTCTCCATTTCCTGAAGAATCACATACATTTTGTTCATTTTGATTAGCAGCTGTCAGATGTTTTTGATAGACTGACCACTGCCACAAAGCTATCCGTATTTAAGGTTCTTTTAGCACCAACAGAATCATGGTTATGCGTTTTTTATTTATTATTCATATAATTCTTACTGACAATGTGGTTTATAAAACTGGCGAATTTTTCAGGATTAATAAGTATGTCCTGTCTGTGAATTTGTTGAAATCCTAAACTTGTTTTATAACAGATGGACTCATTTTCAGTGAAGACTTTCACGCAAGATGAGAAATTCCAACCAGTTGCACTCGAGAAAGCACACAATGTTCCTTTCTAATCAACCTCTAATTTCCTTAAGACCTAATCTTAATCCAGCTAATAGTGGTCAGCGGGGAATACAGTGAATTGCAATATGCCTTTCGTGGAAGGACTATTATACAGGTTGCTCTTGAGCGACTTAAACTCTTAGTCACGTTTGGAGCTCATCAAAATTCACTACATAGTTAAAATTATTTCGATCTATATTTCATATTATTCCCGTGGAAGTTCCCACCATGTTTCGTTTGCTTTTATATTAAATTAGGATGAATTTCGAAAGCATATATTAACTGTCCGTGTTCAGAGTAATGTGGAAGCACATCAAACGGGAGAACGGTGATTACGCATTTCCAAAATTTCGCTCTGAATGAAACTATCCACAGGAGGAAACTTCATTGCGTCTGATAATACATTGACAACCATCTCATTTGCAATGATTCTACGCGGTTCTTGTTTCAGAATAAATGGTTCAGTAGTCAAGTGTTGATTGAGGTATTTTCCCCGTATTTATTTGTTCAAATATGTAGGTTATTCAAATGATTTTACTTATGGAGTCTGCATCAAGTTCATGAGTTACGCTGTAATTCTCTTTGACGTTCTTGTGTAAATCTTTTTTACCTCTAGAAAGATTGAGTAAGGAGAATAGTAGCATGAAAATAAGTAGCAGTTTATTTCAAAATATATCCGCAAACAGGGAAAAGTGTATAACATTTCTAAAGTAGTATTTTCAATTTCTGAATGCAAAACAAATAATTGTTGATTGAATCACTTGTTGAATGCATTTTCTGGAAGTTAATTCAGAATTCAAATTATCCGTCAAATTTCAACAAAGTCTCTAAGGATTATATATCATCTGTGAAGACACTGAACATTCATAAGAAATGTACTTTATTCAGATTGCAAATTAAGTTAACACAAAGGGAAACATGACTCATGTGTCTCAAAGAGTACAAACTCAGTCTGTATATACTCACTTATAGTTAAATGCAGTTTGTAATACGTGGATTCCGCTGCAGAAGCAAGTGACAAACTATGATCATTTTTGCGACAGAAAATTAGAAAAGCAAATTTCACTGATAAGCTGAATACTGATGTGAACACTGTCAGCTGGTACTTAATAAAATGTACAATTGCTTGAATTCAGTCATAATCCGATAGAAAACGAGACAACGAATGACGTATGACGACACTGTGAATGGAAACGTTTTAAATAATTTACTGCTAAAATTATTTCTTGCTCAAATGGAACAGAATGATAGTCACATGACATTGAAGGAAGCTATAAACAACTGTACTGTAGAATATGTTGATCGCCTTCTGTTGACGATTCCACTAAAGAATACAATGATAAATGTTCTGTTCATTTTCATATGATCATTCTGAACGTTTCAGTGGAAGACCGTGAGATACATTTTGCTTTACTTCTTTTTCTGTTCCCGTAATTCATCCATCGTCATATTTCAATAAGAGACACTCAATTCAAATTATGATTATTGTTCAACTAGGTTTATGGTGCAACACAGCGCTTCAGCAAAACCTTTCCGGTTTTTTCAGTATTCCACTGTCCTATTTAGCTGACGCACAAATGCTCATAATCTGTGATATCCTCCTTTCACGTTCTCCTCCATATCACTCTGGGTCAAATGACGCACTCGTCCTTTCCCATTCGTGTTCAACTCGAGGCATTGGCTGTAACGTAATGTGATATGACGGTCTTCACAGTGTGTGCGCTATCCACTTCAACTTTCCTCAGCATGTTTCCTGAGCAATAGATTCTTGGTTGGTTTTTTCCCACAATTTCTTTTTGCTGATTCTATCTGGCCATTTGATCTACAATATGGAGCTAGAGAATAAACGCCTGTTGATAACAGTCTGCAACCAGTGAACATTGCTTTATGTGACGCTAGTGCCAAGTTGCTGAACCGTATAGAAATAAGGATGGACTAAATATTTCTCTTGGGAATTTGAATCTTGACTTCAGGCTGAACGCGGAAGCCTCTCATGTTGATTTCAGATTTTTGAAGGTCTGTCCTGCCTGTCCGTTTGTGAATTTGATAACTTTAACCGTTTCGCCTGAAGTTAAAAAGATGCTGGATGAAAAGTGATGGGAGTGAACTCTTTCAAATTTATTCCATCGACAGTGACAGGTACCTGTAAATATTGCTGGTTTCAATCCATCGTCACCTCCATCTCCCTTAAATACACTTGTAGTCCTGACTTCGTCGAGGGCCCCTTCAATCACATTGTTGAGTTTCTCCTGCATACACGTATTCGAGTTTACGTGACACTAAACTTCATTCATCTAAACACGAAATCCTTTTATCCAAAAGCATTTTATCAATACGGCGTATTCCCTTCTTATCACTCCTAGTCCAACACAATTAGAAATATCATCGGTGATAACAGGCAGCCAGTTAGTCTTACTCCTGTTTTCACCTCAAACGCCTCAGTGAGTTTCCCGTTGCCGATCACCTGACACGTGACATTGTCATATAGCCAACTGTTGGATGAGGTTGATGAATACATATACAATGCATCTTGTAGTGATGAGGAACTTTTCAAATTAATTTTCAGTCAAGTATTTCGAAGTTGGTGAAGTTGAGGTGGAGGTTCGACTGACATACCATACTTTGTTGAGTGGTGATGATGATGATGAGTGGACTTGCAATTTGATCAGCACATGATTCACCTTTCATGAATACAACTTGTTCTGACGACATGGCAGAGTTCTGCATCGACTGCATCTTGGGTTCAACTGGAGCGTAATTTCATACCAGTTCTCCCTGAGGTGCAAATAGAGCTTCTCGGCAGTTTGAAAAAATAACATTTATTGAAACCAGTAGGTAGCATTCTTTCCTTCGAGCATTAGAGGCGCCATATCCGCTGTGATCTCTGCATATGTCATCAGACCGTCGTTTCATTTCTTCCTCCTCCTTGGTAATCAGGTTCTCTTGAATATCTTTCATAGCTTTGATCATCTCAGTTGCTCCTCTTGAATAGAAACCTGGTTATCTGATATAATGTTCTGAGTTCTCTGTTCTCCGCTGGCAGCCTGTTCTTCTTCAGTGAACAGCCAGTTTGTCATAGTATCGACTCTCGTCTCTCCTAGAAATATTCTACACTTCTATATCGACAGCGTTGTACTTGGAACTCAGCTTCTCCTTCTGTTGATCATTTTGCATGCAGTCATCTCTTTTCGCAACATCCTCCTCCATTGACAGCCATTCCTTGTCACTTCTCATCTTTCCTTATAATAAAATAATGCAGGTCTGGTTGAGCATCACCTCCAAAGAGTTAGTTTCAGTGATCATTCACATAGGTCTACTCTGTCATCCTGTACACTGTTTCCGATTTTGTTGCGATGGCTGCAATGGAAGTATTCTTTGCACATTCGTCTTTCAAAGAGATTCTGAGTGTTGAGGTAAGACTGTGATTTGCCTCCAGTTGTATTGATGGCTTTCAGCGTGGTCTTGTAGGTTCTTTATACAAGATAATGGTCTGAGTCCATATCACCTCTTTTCTCGTCTTCGCGTCCAGCAGACTGCATCTCCACCTTCTTGAGTACCATTGAAGGTCAGTGTGTCTGGTTTGTGGTGTGTCCGTCAGGTGAAATCCGTGTTGGCTTGTTTATATCTCAGTGCTTGTGCACGCTGGCTGCAATTACCAAATCACTGAAGTCGGAGAAGTCTCCGAAGAGTTTTCTGTTGTCATTGATTTCGCCGAGGGAGAGCCTCTCGACCCATGATGAGATCACGTTTTGCATTGTCTGCTTCCAGTTTGGTTGACATTCATATCGATCATAGCGATTTTGATGTCATGTCTCCATTTGAGAAGCTGTGTATTACTGTTTGCAGTTGTCTGTAAAAATCTCCATTCTTCTCTTGTTCCGTGTAGTTTGTAGCACTGTGTGTAGAGTTAGATGATTATAACCTCCCATCCTTCCTTCTTTCCTCCTTTCTCTTTCACGAGAATTTCGCTGTTGTAATCCTGCAAGATGTTATTGGTTCTCACTACATAAGCGTTTCTGACGCTGTTGGATGCATCATGATGGTCACTAACTGCCTCAGTGTTCTCATCACTGTCGCTTGCATGACTAGACCAGGGTGAATTATTGACTCGCTAGTTGGCTACATCCATTCCATATGTTCTTGGAGATGCTTTTCTCTTCCATGCTAAATCTTTTCATTTTATCGGCCGCCTGATCAGCCTTCTCAGCTTCGTACATTGTGTGGACATTCCACGGCTTTCACCAGTCAGCTGTTTCATTTTGCCAATTCGATTCTAGAGAAGAATAGCTCTTTGAAAATAGTTTTTTCAGTAGTTTCCTTGTGCATTGAAGTTTCTGTAACAGATTGATTCGTTGTTCTGGGATAGATTTGCTATGCTGACTTCAAATGCTCCCTGTTTATCCGGTCTTGGACTGGTTAGGAAAGTATTGAGCTATTAGTATTGGCGAGGTTTTGAAGGTCATTTATTAGCAGCAAATCCCTAAGTTTCAATGATGTTCCTTATGCCTACTTCTATGAGGTTCTCCTCATTCATTAGCTCTATGCACTGTATGCCTTCATTCTCTTACTCATCTGAAAAACAATTAGTTCATTGAAATGTGTTATTCACGCTACTTATCAATACGGAATATTTGTTGACGTAATTGTAAGTATTATTCACTGACTCAAACTTGATTTTGTGTTCTCAGCTTCTGAATGGAAGTATTCACTCCTGCTGTTACCTGCGTTTAAGACGTAATTTCCTAATAACCATTACGACAAAAACTGAACACACTTTAGTGGCAACGCATACCTACGATAATTTCTCATCAGTGTTTATAATTACATAACAAAATTATTAGACATACACATATGACAAGCTTGTGGAAAATATAATTGACGTTCAAGTATATAAATAAGTGGATCATAATGAATGTGATCATAGAAATGCTAATAATGATTACGATAATGTGGCTAGACAATATGATACAAGTTTTTGTATTTCGTAATCGATGAAATGCAGAATTATTGTTTGTGTGTGTTTCGCAGTGTAGCCTTAAACGTCTGGGATACTGAGTTATTCTGCGCATGCAATCGTCTTCATAAGAGTTTTTGATTCTACTTAATCACATTGAGGTGAATAGTTTCAGTAGCATATACTTTAACAGCACAGGATTTATAGAGATTAGGAGATTCACAAAGGAATTCGGTAGACTCTGATAACAGGATTTCTGTGGTTTATCTTCAAAACATCTTGATAATATTGCATATGGTGTTTTTCACATATCTTATGTCTGCCGAATTTTCCTAAAGAGTCACTAATAAGCATACTGAGGGAAAGTTACCCATTACTGCTTCGTTCATGATATTAGTGGAAAATACTCATGCATACGACTAGTATCCATCAGAATAACTGTCAAAATAATTGAAAAGCATTAATTCGAGAAGTTAATTTCCTGCAACTAATTTCTTATATTTGTGACGTAGTTTTTGCCAGTGAGTTAAAATATTAGTGAAGTCTTATTAAAATCATCACTTGTTTAGTTGATTCAAAAGTCATTAATTAATGAATAATAGCTTAAAGATCTCAATGAGTCAGCAGCTGTCATCCAGCAACAACACTCACTTTTGAAAGAATTCTACAGCAAGAATGAACATACAATCATAGAAAACAGACGTAATAATTAATTTATGGCAAAATATCACATTAAAAGCAAACATTCATATAACAAATTCCACGTCAATTCCTAAATTCCGCTTTCTAGCTTCGCGTAAGTACACACATAAACAACAAGATATAAATTTCTCATGATTCTGCTGATCGCACGAATTACGTGATGATTCATGTATCTGTGCCACACACAGAATTGGAATATCAACTTTGTTCATAATATTTATGTCACCAGAGTGTGATACATGCACAACCATTTTCTTATCAATTTAAACTGAACTGAAACAACTATACGACCTATACTATTGATAGCGTAACACTGACTGTTACCAAGATTGATGGATGAGTGAAGGCTTGTGGGTTTGTGGATAATAAGTGTATGGATATGTTATGGTACACTTGCAATGTAGCACTGAGGCAGCACTAGCATACCAATAGGCATCGTATGATAGCGGAATCGTTTCAGACTGAATTGACGTGCCCTATTCGTTGCAAGCAACCATCATCATGTTTTCGTTACCAGTAGCCAGGGTTGTGTAAGTGCAGTTGATTGTGCACGCGCTAGCATGCATCTCGGTGCTTGTTACTGGTGTTTCTCGCTTCATAATTCTTCTATTACCTTTCATCAGTTACGATTTTCTGTTTTATTAGTGTATTTTTATTCTACTCCAAAGCTGCTGTTGTCATTACAGGCTTCGAAACAAAATTGATTCACCTGAGCATAAGTTGTTTTTCGTTCTATCTAGACTTAGGTGTTATTTGCATCAAATGACTTTGTAGACGAAAAAATCCCACTACAAGTTGACTTATCTAAAACTTGCAGCCACTGATTTTTCGTATATCCTCGTCCACCACATCGTCCATGATTCCTTTCACTGTATGAACCTGTTAAATCTGTGGAACATCTAAGGGGTGAGCACGGTTTTAGAGAAGTGTGAAGCTTATCTCATATGACACATGACTGTTGGGATTTCAGACTTCAGAATATTTTAAATAATTCTCATGTATCACATGCTAAAATTTGTATAATTTTACCAAGTGACACTTAGAAAGTGAATGACGGCTTCGTCTTCCGTGTTTAAAACAATTGCTCAACATTTATTGCCCAATTCGCCGTCATCATTCTGACTCGTTACATCAATTTAATACTGGACACTTTAGTGTGTAAGAGAATGAGGTTTGTAAAATAATTTCTGACGCTAAGGAGGGTTAATCAAAGGTTAGCCAAGTCAAATCGAAGGTTACATATGCATAACTTCACAAACTAATTCAGTGTGCGTCTTGAAAAAGGATGAGACTGGAATTAGCTACACTCTTTTCTCATAAAAGCAAAATGGAGTAAGTTTGTCACATAAAACATCCAGAAATACTGATTCATCTTTGTTGTTTTGGAAATGTTAGTCCTTATTCCTCCCCAACTTGTTGTTAAAATGACAAGAAACCTATTATCTTTATTCGAGAGAAGAGATTTTATCTAGCCAGTACAGTAATATCACGCAATTTATGGAGAAGGCATCATCAAAGAGGTGGTCGGAATTTTCTCAAATCGATAAATATTACCACGAATGGCAGTAATTTCTACTCACAGTAATCTTCGACTTTATGAACCTTTGAAATTAGTCCTGAAATATACGTTAACCTGATCATTACAGTTTCGTTGCATCAGTTAGAATACAGAATCATCTCATTGATTGAAGGCTAGGCCTTTGTGGCGTATATTTGACTGCATTTATACTAATTATGCTATAAGTCACTTCGTATGCAATAATCAAATTAACCAAATCTGCATACATTCTCATGTTTCCACATTGAAGAATCACGTAAGTAAACAGATAACTTAGTCGGATATGTATTTCTCATGATTCATATGGACATATGAATTATACAAGAAGATTTTAGTACCAGGGTGTATGAAATTGAAGATTGCGATTGACGTTTTTAGATGTAATTCCAGTGAACCGTTAAACTGTCTAACGATAAACTTGAAAGCAGTGTATGTCTCAGCAGTATTTTTTTCTAATTTTCATGTATAATATATTCAAACTGTTGAAAATTGTATTTGCATGCCAGTCGAAGCCAGTAAGTTTACCTGTGGAAATACTGATAAATAAATATGGATATAATTTGTTCTTTTCATTTAAGAGTAATCAACTGTGTTCTCGAACAGTATGATTTCTAATTACAATCAAACAGATCCATTCCCAGGATTATTATTCAGCGGAATTCTTAACTACCTCTCATAGAAAATAAAGTATTGAAAATTATTTATCAATATTTCTGAATATATGATGCAGTAAATCGTCACATCAAACCCATCTATTGTAAAGTTTCGATATCTGATATAACGCAGGCTTATGTTTATTATCTGTTCCACCAACTATTAAAACCAGTAGGGAAACATCTTATATCACATTACCGAAAACTTACATGCACTTGACGATATCATTTATCACTATTCATTGTAGTAGTAATTCTGTAAAACAGAATAGAATTCATTTTTCTCTTGGCAAAAGTTAGGTAATTCCAGGAATTACGACGTATATAGTAGTGTCAATCAGGTTTTACGTCTTCAAGATAGTGATGGAAAATCTGTTTGCAACGTTTTAGCTGATAAGCTCGTTTCACTGTAATATACGTCCAAGAGGTGCTGAAAGATGTTTTTAAAATATGTGCTGTCAAATTTGTTAAGTAGGAAGATGATCAAATATTCTTGTTACTCAGATGATAACGAAGGCTACAGTGAATGAGTACCCATCATAAAATTACTAACAACATATAAGGATCTCATCCAGCTGCAGCCAAATTTCTCAATGATAAGGATAACAAGATTCAATCTAAAGGGTGGTAAAGTTACAATTATCCAGTGGTATGTCCTAAAAATAAAGCAGATCAAGAGACAACCTCTAACGGCAATTAACGAAACCCAGCTAGATGACGTCATCAAAATCATCAAAGGCGATATAAATGTCAGTGAAACTGGGAGCAGACAACACGGGAAGAAGAAGACGTATCATGGATCAGGGGTCAAAATGAAGTAGAACAAAGAACTTCTCACAGGCTTTTGCGCTCTCATTTATTTGGCTATTGAAAGTATCGCGTGCGAGCTCAAGTGCGTACCAACAAAGAAATGGGTTCCATCAGATGGACACACTAACATTCAGTTGCACTTTGTCGCAATATTACTCAGAAAAATGGAGACGCAGCTTGTTAGACACGGAAGTCAAAGATGTGATCAGATATGGGGTGATATTATTGTCAAATGCAAGAAACCTTCAAACTCGAGGTGAAAGACTTCAAAAAAGCTGGACTAAATATCGAGGCTGATACACTGGATTTGATGGTGAAAGCCTAGAAGGACACATACGCTGCAGCCACAACACAAAGTCGTAGGTATTGTGTTGCATCTCTGATGCACCTTAAAGAAATCTGGTAGCGTATAAGTTACGAGACACGTTGAAATAACACAGCAATGAAACAAGGTGGTGAGATAAATGCATGACTCACAGAACGAAGAATTTAGGCAGGGTCTTTTGACAGACAAAATGCGATTCGGCGACAAAAGGAAAACTCTACTAGGCCAAACAGTAAGTAAAATGAACCTCAGTGGAATACACTATATAATAAAGTCACTAATGAAGAAAAGATCAACACGTAATAAACTACGGAACTATAGCGAAAAAAATAGAATTATCGAAGAAGGTTGAAAAGAATGGAACAATGTGCTGACCGTCTCAAAGGACTCCTGAATCAGCCATCATCTACAACTCCTCCAGGATTACTTCTGGTGGAAGGAGCAGAACTGTCGATGGCAAACAATCCGGAGAAAAGGAAGATATCCAGCATGCCTTTCAGGTGCAAAATACTGAGTAGCAGACAGAGTAAGATAATATTCATCTGAAAGCACTTAAAAGTGAGCTAGAGATCTGAGCGGATATCCGCATGTCACAATTAAGCGATTTTGAAAGAGAGTAAAGGAAAGTATCTACTCATTGAAAGACAGAGGACCCTGTGAGACTACCAAAGAAGGGCGGCTTTAGCTTCTCTGACTTCTGGCGTGTGACGATGCTCCTGTTCAAATCGAGCAAAGTAATAAACTTATCGTACTGGACATCCTAACAGATCACGTGAATTCAAAGCTGCACTTGGGAAAAGGTGGTTTCATACAAGCCATTCATAAGCAGGGATGCGTATGAAGTGAAACCGAGTGAAACAAAGTTGCCTAATATTCCCAGTGATTCTCCGGTCTGCTTTGAGCCACATCATCTGGCAGACATTGAGAAGTGAGAGACAGAAATGCAATGGGATAACAAGACGACTATCGAAGATTTATCCTCTGTGAACTGTTTGTGTTTAATCCAGCAAGGCCTCGGAGATATAGAGACAGAAAACCAACAGCATGGAAGAAGAGGCATTCAGAGTAGATAGGACTTTGAGGGAACATCAAGAAGCTAGCATCAATTATCATTAACGCCAGAAATTTGAAGGAGTCACCACTTACACTTGTTTAGGAGGTATCGTATAAAATACAGGCTGCTACCTTTGAAGTAATACCAATGTGGAAATCTACTGCACAAATAACAAGATTCAGATTTTCAACATAAATGTCAAGTCGGTCTATTTATTCTAGTCAGAAACTCGGTGCGTCATGAAAAGCATTTCCAACAGGCTGCACACTTTTATCAACAGTTGGTTTCGCTTGATACTGAAGATCAAATGGCCAAAAAGAATTACCAGCAACGGACTCCAGCGATGATTCAGTCTCAAGGCCCGTAGCACAGCAAATGTGCTGAAGAAAATAGAGATGGATCAGACACACTCTGTAAGTACTTTCGACAGATTCATTAGACCCGTGTGTTGAGTGGGTTCCGATTGGGAAACAAGGAGTTGGGTGTTTGTCCGGAAATGACTCGGAGGAGTGAGTGTTAGGAGGAGATGAGAGATTTAGCGCAATTATCAAGCCAGCGAACAAGAACTGTGGAGGAGAGGATGAAATTGAGGTATGCTATTGAAACGGTATGTTCTAGTAGGAATGTTTATCGTTTCAGCGAATGTTTCTGTGTTTTGATAATTCTCTGTAAGGCTGCTGAATATATAATTATTCAAATGAAACTTTTTGAAAATCGAATTGTGACAACTCAATGTTAATAATCACCTCATTCCAGTATGTATTGGTGAGTTTAACAAATCATACTTAATAAGTGAGCATATTTCAAGTAGGAGTTCTGTTGAGACAATATGCCTGAATTCAGTAATTTATTAATATGCATGTATACAGACATTCAGTTGATTTTAAACAATAATTTATGCTGAAAACCTCATTCAGTTAATGATAATTTATAACTGTGTGATACTTAAAGTAAACTTATGTAGTATGGAAACTCCAAAGCATCATCTAGAGATTACATGTTGACGAAACATCATTCAAATCATTTGAAAACTGAACTCTGATGCAGTTCATACATTTGAATTTTGATACTTTTTGACCTATAGAGGTTGTCAGTAAGTTGCAGTGTTTAATAGTAGGACATATATCTTGATTTCCAGGTCGGTAACTTACTAAAAACACCTTCAAGATGAGATGACCATGAATTCAGGTTAATTTGATAGCTGAAACCAAAGCTGACTATTCATTTCTTACTCAGTAATTCGAAGTATCTGATTAGGCCACGTATGCACAAATAAGGTGTAGACAAAGAAACCGATGCTGTTATCGATTCTACGTACCTACTGCAATTTCATTTGGACATCACTGTTGACAAAGCTTCACTAGTTTACTAGCTGGCTAGTTTTCTAGTCCGTCCCATACCGCATAAACAAGGTAAGTTGGGCGTCGCATAGTGAAAGTGCCTCAGGAAAACCAATCAAGCTCCTACGGAATCTTCAACACATAAGAAAAATATCGAAAATGACACAAATGTGATTAAAAACGAGCTATGCTTCCCTTGATCCCGAGAGGCGAAATGAAACATTGGGCGTGTGAAAGTTTTCGGATGACAGTCAGCAAACCACTCTATCCACTCTCGAAGAGAACTCTTCGCAGAATTCTCCAACTTCAGTAATTTGGTGATTGCAGGCAGCGTGCACAAGCACTGAGATATACACAAACCAACATGGATTTCGCCTGACAGACACACCACAAACCAGACACACTGACCTTCAATGCTACTCAAGAAGGTGGAGATTCAGTCTGCTGGACGCGAAGACGCGAAGAGAGGCGACATGGACTCAGATCATTATCTTGTGTAAAGAACCTACAAGATGACGCTGAAAGCCATCAATACAACTGGAGACAAACTACAGTCCTACCTCAACCCTCAGAATCTCTCTGAAAGACGAATGTACAAAGGGCACTTTCAGTGCAGCCATCACAGCAAAGTAGAAAACAGTGAACATGATGACAGAGAAGACCCATGTGAAAAAACTCTCCAGTTGAAAGCAAGTAGATTACTGAGTCGTTTGATTCTGGTGGGAATCAAAGATGCAGCTCGTGAAGAATTCCACCATTCCATCAGAACAAGTTGTATTCAAAAAGATTAATCATGTGCTGACCAAATTGCTATCATCATCTACAGTCATCAAAGTATGGTATGTCAGTCGAACCTCCACCTCAACTTCACCGACTTCGAAATACACGACTAAGATTTTATTTTGAAGGTACCTCACCACTACGGCATGCATTATCCAAGTATTTACCAACCTCATAAAACAGCTGGCTAAGTGACAATGTCACGTGTCAGGTGATCGGCAACGATAAACTCAGCGAAGCCTTTGATGTGAATGCATGAGTAAGAGAAACTCGCTGCCTGTTATCACTGATGATATACTCAATTGTGGTGGACTGGATTATTCGTCAGACTGTGCACTGGGCGTGATAAGACGGGAATACGCCGTATTAATAAAGGTGCTCTGAGAGACCTGAAATTGGCGTTTAGTTGATGTTATTTAATTTTACATAAACTCGAGTACTTTGAAATTTTTTTAATTTAAAATAAATTCTTTGATAGTCTGACTCCACTTGGTGTTACTGTTGCAAGCTAGCAATTTTCAGTATATGATATCGGTACCTCAGATTTAGCAGGCTGACCAGTAATGTCAAGCGTGTGTCGGCAGGAGATCAAACTCCGTCCGTTGTGCATGGTTGGCGAGAGTCACAACCACTGGGCCACCATCGCAGGTAGGCAGAAGAAATCAAACAACCGGACTGAAGACGCTGGCGGCGAAATCAGGACATCAGTTGAGCATCAGGAAAGACGAACGTGATGAATATGAACCAACTACTACCAAAGCCAACAACAACCAGCACCAATCACCATCAACAGGAGAGATCTGAAAGGGGTTAATTCGTTCAGTTATCTAAGAAGAATTGTTTCAACTACAGGAAGTCAGAACCGATGTAGGTATCAAAGCCACTCAGAATCCGAAGAAGAAGATACGTCTTCATCCACCTGAAACCTGTTATTTAATCTTCTGTATTCAGTCAGCATAAGAAACCAGATTTGGATTTTCAACACAAATGTGAAGTCAACCACCTTGCTATACAGGTCAAAATCTTGCACTGCCCGTCACGAAAATGATTCTCAACAAGTTACAAACTTTTATCTACAGTTGCTCCAGTCTCTCACTCCATACTCCAGATCAGATGTCTAGCCAGTGGGTCGGCGAGCGAGAATTTGCAACAATCAAATCTGGCTGACAACAAACCAACAACCAACGGCCGGTTGCTGAACAGATATTAGTTCAGAATATAGACGGATATATCATACGTTGAGTAGACTGTTGAATGAAATCACGTGCCGTGTAGGTGATCGCTAGAGTTGAATCGCAATGGGAATCGGCGAGTGTGTGATCAGTGCGAAGTGAGACGGAGAAGATAGTGTGACGAGAAGAAGATGAGAGATAACTGGCAATCGTGGACCCAACTGAAGAGGTCGGCCTAAAATATAGGTAGGTGGAGATGTGTTGCTGAAGCCCTATGATCCACTCGGAACAAGATGAAATATTATTAATAACAACATCGTTGACAAAATGGGCCTTTTTTTCACGGTGATGTTGAGTACCTGCATTTCAGCAGACAATCCGGTTAATATATCATAGTTCTTCTTGTCATTAGATCAAAACAATTTGAAATTTGAATTGTATTCCTTAAACTCTCCATTGGTAACACGGAGATAAGAATAAACAAAAGTATTTATAATCATATAACATCGACCATAGGAATGCATCAGCTGAATTCGGATATAAATATGAAGAACCTTGCGTGAGAGGTAGCACCGTTTAAACGAAACTCTTGAAAATTGACTGTGTGGAAATGCGATAATTATAAATTGTTAACTGGATCTATTTGTACTATAATAGCATAAACATCTAAACAGATGAAAGGCGGAGTTGAACTATCTGAAAGATATTCATAGCTATGTGTTCAAAGGAAATGACACAATTCAAATACCAATTTTATTACACAGCAGTCTACATTTATTTTCATATGCCGCATTGAAGAACAACGTAAGTAATCAGCTAACTGCCTGGATATGTACTTTTGATGATTATGATAATAAGTGATATGGAATATGCATATCTGAGAATTTCAGATGGACAATGCTGTGATTAAGAACATCATCAGCTTTCGAAATCACATTTGCAACTTGCAAATCATTTTGCACTATACACATTTCTGGACGAAATGTCAACACAGTTTCACCTGAAAATCAAAACTACTCACATCATATTCACATCACATAGTGTGATCTGCTTGATACCAAAATCAGTGATCTAGATAGCCAGCATAACTACAAAAAACTATACAAACTTACTGATCGAAAAGAAAAATTATGAACCAGTCAAATGTAATAGTAGCTATCTTACCACCTAATTGTCCTTTGCTCTTCTGGGGCCAAAATAACCAGTGGCGTATCAGGTTTCAACAGGCTGTTTCGCCTAAAACCGGTGTTCTATAAATCAGAAACGGAATTTGCATATGAATTTGCAGTTTACACGGTTTGACTTGAAACATTATCACAGTGTCTATCCAAAAAGTAAAAGCGTTCTATCGCATTCCAGTACCTTAAAATTTCAAAATAATCCTTTTCTGAAGTCAACTCAGGTGAGTCTCAAATATTGTTGTTTTACAAATAATATGGAACAATTATATTTCGTTGGTTCTCATCAGCGACATAAAACCCATAATATTTGATAGAACATTTTCTAACACACAGTTCATGAAACAGGCCGCAGTTAAATGAGACCCCACAGCCTTATATCAAATAACTAGGTGTCTATCCGTGATTAGTTTACTATGTTCAAAAGACCTTGATAACCAAGGAAGAGAAACAAATGAAACAATGGTCTGATCACTTCAAGTTATTCTTAAACCGACCACCACCGGCAACTCACTCACAAATACCACCATCAATAGCACGGACAGAGCTGCCAGTGGAAAACAATTTTTCAACGAAAGCAGAAGTCATATATACAAACAAATTGTTGAATTCCGGGAGCGCAACAGGACCAGATGGAATACATTCCGAAGGACTGAAAAAGGACCTAGAGCCTGTGGCATATTTGCTCACACCATTATTGAGAAAGGTTTGGAATGGAAGAAAAGCGCTTACCGATTAGAGGAAAGGCCACCAAGGGTGCAATATTTACGCCTGTGCATGCATGTGCAGAATCATGTTCTTTTCCATACCAAAAATAGCACCAGTCGCGAAATCCTGGACAAACTCAAACATGATCAGCAAAGCGCTAAATTCAGGAAAAGCAAACCATGTGCCGATCAAATTGCTACTCTATGCATCATCAGCGAACCTCAACTTCATCGACTTAGCGAAGGCTTGCAACAGCATTGGCTGAGAAGTAGTTTGCAAACTTCTTCAACACTACAGCGTGCGGCGTCGAAGGCTTTATAAACTTCATGCAACATCTGAAAAACAATGGTACATACCAATTAATGCACAGCGTTTGAAGTGAAGACGGAAGTAGGATAAGTCTGCCTTGGGGAGCAAGTATTTAGAAATACACTTTTCTATTAGAAGACTCATTAAAACCTGGGCTTTGTGAACGATTTATGTTTCATGTCATATAAATTCACAGGGGATAACCAACAAATTGGCTGAAGAAGCAGAGAACAGGGAACTCTTATTGAACGGGCGGATGTGATGAAGATAACCAGCCAATAACACAAAAAAGTACGAATAAATATCAGCGGAATAAATTTGGAAGCGGTCACTTCCTTCACTTATATAGACTGCAACGTTTCAACCGCAGTCAGAGAGAGCGTCACAAAACTGAGAGGCAATCTTGAAGCCCTCTGTTCCATTACCAACCCACTGGTATAAAAGTATTAAGGATTGTTGCAAGAAAGGTGTAGTTGATCGTTATCAGATCTCTGAGAAATGACAACGTTACACGATGATATCATATTAAGTTGCATTTAGTAATGTATATCATCAGTGGCCTTAAGAACTCGTTTCGCCCCAATTTTCGAGGATGAATAACATCAGCTTCAATGCTAACTATATCATGTCCAGTAAGTTTGTTCCCATTATCAACATTTCCATTAAAATCTATACCAAGAAACAATGAAATGTTACCGTGCTTTCTATTTATTACAGACGAAACTGGTGTGTTGACATTCTGAGTTGGTATTTATAGTCACAGTTTAAAACCAGATTTCATGCGATTCCACCCACACACTTTTACATATTACATGGAAGTGGATTTTGAGCACTTAAATGACACTTAAGCTTGAATAATAATGTGCAAGCGCACTTTTTTAAACATGAAGTTTATCTGAATGTGATTATCTATTCGTTCGGTAAAGAAGTGAAAGTAATGTAATTTGTCCAAGATGAGGCGCATATCGAATTACTGATTTGTGTGATATGTAGTCACAAAAAATACTGAGAGGTTGAAGGAAATCAGAAAATTTTCAAGGCAGCTGAGCATGAGAGAAGACCATGAAACATCACCTGCACAAGAAAACTGAGTAAATTTTAATTCAATAAAATATATTGAATTTATTCGGCAAATAAGTTAGCCCACTGTTTAGTAGCGGATAAAACTCAGTAGCTTTCTAGCAAGTGAGTGACATGAATCATCTATTGTTCGGCTACTGATCTCGTCATAACCATTAGGAGTAACTTGATTTTGTAATGTAATTGAGTGAAACCTAAATCCTTCATAGTATTCTTTCATTCGCTGAATGAGTGAATTATCTCGAATAGGCGAATTGTCATCAGCACAGAGCTCGTTTGTTATAGTGACACTTATAAATGGCTTCCGCGTGAATGAGGAGCTTGTCAATCGATGTTCCTCAGTTCGTCCGTCATATGTGTCATCTCAGTGTGTAAATATTTGACTGAGTCGAAGTTGTGTAGTGAATTAAAACTACTTGTATTTCTTTGATAAACTGGCAAACAGTGCGTTGTTATGCTAGAATATTATGTTCACCTAACTTTTGACAGTGCTGAACAATATGATTGTCTTTGCAGGAAATTACTGCATCACAATTGACTACAAGGAGATGGAGAAAATCGCTGATTTACTTGCATTAGATACTGTAATTACGTAATTAATTTTCAATTCACTATCGCTCGCTAACATTTTTGTTAAAGGATGGAGATTTCTGCGACTGATGTTTTTCAGCCTAGATAGACTTGTCTGTGTGTCGTGTTGTGGTTTTACAGAGGCTGATTGCTGCTACAGAGCTACCTCTTCCGGGGTTTCTATTGAACTTCTATCGCAAATCATACTTCGCAAGCTAATCAACAACCAAAGTTATTTTCCGTGAACTTTTCACTTCATTTGTACCTTAAGTCTGTGTTGACGAATTCAGCCTGATTTTCGCAACTCATCAGGAAAATTAAGTATGTCCCATTATTAAGTTTTTTCGAAACTAATATTTGTTACATGTTTGTCTAACAGGGTTGAACTTAAAAAAGTATTTATTCATCTTAAATATTCTAGCGAAATTGCAGCAAATTGACTTGCTACACTGCAAGTATTCAAGGAAATTATAATGGACGGAAATCTTTGAGGGGTAAAATAAATGCCTGAGGAAGAATGAGAATTTGACAGACGTAGTAGTTCATGAAAGGTTAACGCATCTGCTTGTATGAGTACAGCTGAAGCACTATAATTCATTGGTTTCCTAGCATCTTAAAGACCACGACCAAGCTGTTTACACCCCTTAAGTTGACTCGAATCAACAATCGAAGACTTCATGGATTTATGGAATGTTCTGATTTAACCACCTCCTAATTTTTCTTGAAATCTATTCTTATGCCAGCTAACAATGATCCGTGAGAGAAACGGTCAACTAGACATCTTCCACAAGTTCAACGTTAGCTCCATTTTATATTTGGACACCTCAAGAATCGGCCGAAATTCTCTGCATAGTGCAAAACATTTCCATCATTATTTTTTACTATCTCCTTGGAAATTCCCATCATGTTTCAATTACTTTTACATCAGAAGATAAGTTCTCATAATAATGTCAATATTTCAGTGCACTAATGTTGGTATTGGAGTGAAGCACGCAATTTGTCCAATTCTACTATATGGTGGCCTAATAAGCATCGCGTAATTTTGCGAAGAACTGCGCTCAACCGGTCACACGGATAGTCCGCTGCTTAGATTAGTCACGATGTTGTTACATCATTTTCATTGAAATCCGTCGCAAAAATGGTTTAACCTTTTATATTCAAGAGAAGGAAGTTGAAGGAAACATAATGTTTTACATTATGTTCCTTAATTCGTATTCGGTTTGTAACTAGTGGAATATTGGTCACGATTCGTGATAAATGTACAGCCATCTAAAATCAGCTCTTTCCTCACAGTTCTTACTTAATTCTAACTGACTCAGTAGTCACCATTTACTAGCATATTTCACCATACTAAATTAATTTGAATTCTCAGATGATATGAATGTTAGTCAAATGTGTTATCTGTACCAAGTCCAAAAGTTATTTCTAACATCTTGAAGATGCTTTCGATATTATTGCGCTTATATATTTAGAAAGTGCAAGTAAGCAAGATAACAGCGTTAACACCAACTGCTAACAATTTTGAATCATATTTACAAACAATTCAAAAATGTGCGCATCTAACTCGAATAATTACAGAGATCCGGAAATTTTCAATAAGCACGAATGAAAATGTACAGCTGCATGAATTCAGTCGTATAGCATTTATATTTTGGACGAAAACTGAAGCATGACAGCAATGCTAATAAAAGCGTTTCACAATGATATAGTCTTTAGTTTCCTATGTTGACCGTTCACTCAAAACTGAATGCTAGTCATATGAGAATGTCGAGAAACCTTGATATTGTTCAATACGGTACCGTATATTCCATTGAAAGAAACTATGAACTCCTCTACCGTGGAATGTGGGTGTTCTCTTTATGTTGATTATCAAATTAATATTATTCCTTTATAGATGAGGCAAATAAGTATTGCTGTCATATACGTTTGATTTTTCTGGTTGTTTCAGTGGACGAACGTGAGATATATTTTTACTTATTGTTTTTTTCTATTTCAGTCATTTTACAACAGATTTGCAAACCAACAAATTTCGAACGAATTCTTCAACTGCTATGATTTTTTTCCAACAATACTTTCATGCACTTATCTACATTCACCTACGATGTACACTGCATTCAATTTATGTTCTAACATATCTTTAAAACAAATAGTTAAACCAAACACGTTATTTACGCTACTCAAACATTTATTGTCGTAATTATTAGTATAACTGACTCACTTACTCAAATTATTTAAGTCTTCCAAATGTCTGAATGAGGATTCCATCTACTAGTCACATCTGCACTTAACATGTGATTTCTTAATTCTAAATCATGACAATCAGTGGACGCACACTATACGGAAATACATACCTTCGGTGACTTCCCATTAAGTTTTACAACTGCGGAAAAAGATTACTAAGCATAGACATTTGACACCAATAGGATGATTCGAATTGACGTTCAAGTATATGAATCAGTGGAGCATAATAAATGGGATCATATGAATGATAACAACTTCACCGTAATAAAAGTCAGCGGTACAGAGTAGTTCTACCTATGCAACTGTCTCTGCAAAGTCAATTTTAATGGGTAGCTTACTCCTCATCTGCACTGGAATTACGGAGATTCCAAAATGCAGCCAACATTCTCTAATAACTAGATGTCAGAGAATATGGAAATGACTTCCATGGAAATCACTGAGTCATTATTTATTTTGAAGAAAGAAAGAATGAACATATTTCTCAAGGAGCACAGACTAGCGTTAAGCGTCAGCTATCTGATTGGAAACATTCAGATGAGGATAACAATGTTTGGTCTAAGTATAAGATAGTTGACATTGCATAGAAGTAGTAAATTTCTCCTCCTGTACAGTGCAAAATGTTTACTGAGGTACACAGGTCAATGTTAAACTGCAAATATCTTCGTTCTTTCTTAGTTTTAACTAATAAAAGGAACCGGCTGTATGAAATCAGTCATTTTATCTCTTCACTTTTCTATTAATTCTTGCCGTGTGCATCCACTTTTAGTTCCGATGGCTTCATTATGAATGACAATCATCAATCAACTTCTCGAGACGTTTAACTACATATACATACTGATTGTTTCAGACAGTTTGGCTTAGTGGTTTTCGTTAGCGCATACACAATAGGTATTCATGTAGGCTGAATACAACTCAAAATGTGAGGGACAATTTTAAGGTTTTATATGAAATTTTCCTTGTCTTATGAAATTTCGTTGCAAATTCTTCTCATCTTTGTCATTAGGTATCTTTTAGGGTTTTACGTTCTTGCATGTTCCTTTTAAGGCTTCAATATTTGTCTTCTTGAGGACTTATTTCTCAGTAAACTTTCTTGTCAAATGTTGATCGTTTACTTCTGGATTGAGAAATTACGCACTGATTGAATATTTGTGTGTTTCATATCCGTTGGGTAACTCATGTTTATTCACTATTTGAGTAAATATTCATGCAAAGATGTATAGCTAATGATGGTGAATCATAGACTGTAAACTCAAACTCATAATATCTGATTACGAGGAATATTTCATTTCTGGATATTCATTTCTTAGTGGATCTGGGTGAGTTTATGCTTTTGATAAAACCTTTTTTCTCTAAAGCGGTATCTATGACACCACCTATATAATGATTTCGCAATTTTTATGGAATACTTACGCAAATCAGAAGCCATCTGAGTTAACCTAGTGGAAGAAACTTATAAGCGTATGTTGAATATACTATCGCATTAAAAGGATCGTGCAACGAGAAATTATCTAACGGTACAAGTTTAATCTAAATTTTCAAACTAATATATGATCATTTTAACGTGGCACACAATACCACAATAAATAAGAGAAAACTGAAGACAGGAGATCTTGTTTTTTGAAGTATAGTTTTTGCTGAAATAGAACTGTCAATGTTTACTTTTGAGTGAAAAAATTCACTACCCAAATCTGAAATTGACGGATGAAATCTCCCTTACTTACTGTTAACTGACAGTCCTAAAATTAGTTCAGCATACCTTTTTTTACGTCATTCTTGAAAGTGACGAAGATCAGGCAGAAAAGTAATATTATGAACAACATACACTCTCCTCACAAACAAAGTGTCGGAGTATTATTCTAGCACCTGCTTTTCAGAGTTTTCAGCAAAATACCCGGAAGCTGTTATCAACAACTGACGATTCGAATAAAAAATGATGAATTCCTGTAACGAATCAATTAAATCCCTATAAAACAGCACTTTACTGTCGATGAGATGCTCACTGGTGACTTTCTCTATTCAGGTTGGTATTCACCTGTGGTTCTAGTGAGAATTTGTGACCAGTAGGGTGCAGCAGATCGGGTGTGAGGACAAATACTCGCCGTTGATATTGGTTAGAGGTCACACTATGTCGCGAATTGTCAGAAGTTAGAATTCATGCACTGTCCATTGTATCAGGCGGATTACAGTAGATTGATGATCTACGAGCTCGCCTTGTAACTAGAATATCCTGCGTTTGAACCCGAGTGTGTGCGTACTGTGAAGAGTCTCAAACAAGTAGGACGAAACAGTTGTCAAGTACTTCCAGCTGGTTTTTCAATGGTTCTCTAACCACTGTCAGCTTATGATCAAACACCTACAAACCAACATTTGAATAAATGTCTGCTGGGTAGCCGTGAAAACGCTGCAAGAACGTTTTTCCTCATAAGTATTTACTGTGTTTGCTGTCATGTATTACTTTGAATCTGATCAAAACAGACAGTGAAGAATTGCAAAACGAAGCCTTTGCATTATTTTTTATCAGGATACGTAGGAGTTTCGCTATCAGACTATGAAATTGACTGGGAAGAAATTAGAAGAAAGAATGAACACCGTTCCTAGTTGAATTAAAAGTAAATGTTCATTGTTGAGTAAGAATTGAGTGGAAATGTCCTCACATGGTTGTGCTAATAGAACAAGGATGATCTGTGTTACTGGAAACGAGCAAATTCAATTTCTGAGTTTCTAATTCCTTTTTCAAGGCACCAACTTTAATATTTTTAACTTAATAATAAACAGCCAAATCTCTTATCGAAATCATGCAGAACGCTGGACAGTTCTAGTAGATGCTTATTACATATTTATTGTCACCACATAACGAACGAAGTTAACAACTTTGATTTTCATCCTATTCATCAGATTTCCATCATAAGTTGTAATCTTAAACGGCATATATATTTATATATATCTAAATTGGTTAACAATAACAGAAATTCTGACGAGTTGATACAGTATCGATAGATTAACTCCTTCATACAGCTCTGTAGTTCTCAATTTGATAGGTCTCCTATATTATCTGTTAATGAGTTGTATAGCGCACTGAATCAGTGTTGTTTCCTAAATGAATTTCTGGGTCACGTTTATAACCGGATCTACATGGTAATCGACGATAAATTCTATTCAGAAGTTCACCTAGTGTAAAATACTGTTTGATTATTTGCTATATATTCGAAAGTCAAATTCGAATGCATTTTGGATACTACCATATGTACAATATAGCAATATTCTGTTGGTGTTGTAGTATTACTTGTATGGGGAATTTCTGTCATTTCATTCTGATCTGCAGCTATGCTATTTTTTTCTCTCTCTCTGTCCAAGAGTTTTGTAATACCGCATATACCGTTGAATATTCAATCATCTCACGGCAATTATCCTGTCTTGTGAATAAACATTTCAGGAAATACACGTTCATGGACACCTTGGAATATGAAATGTAGAAATGTGATCCCCTATTTCTATTTCTCGAACTATTTTGCACTTCACTTTGCATATCTGCTTAAGCGCGCTTTCGTTTTTCCACAAAATGTAGTCGATTACTCATGTTTTGTTTGAGATAGAATTCCTATTACTTTTTATTCTTCCATTGCAACTCAGAAATAAATTTCCACTTGAACTGTTTCGGTAGGAATGATTCAATGTGGTTTACATTACTATTTAATATCAGTGAATAATCATCGGTCATTACATATGAAATCATGAATTCATTCCATTGTGAATAACACATTCATTCAGATTACATATGTGAGTTCGAAAAAAAACTGAAACCAATACCTAGTTCACTCTTGTGTAAATCTCAATCTCATAATGCAATATTTGTTGTATTTCTTTGGAAAAAAAATGACGTTCCTTTTTTGCTCAGTTTACAGAATCATTTTCCTCTATATCATGAAATATATGCAAACCTTCAATTGTTCCTATCATGTATATTACTTACGATTTCAGTGCGATTGTGTAAGTGATTTTTAAATCTCCTACTCTATAGGTAACAATCAGACAGGTCAAATATCCTATATTCTCCTGACAGCTTACAATTTATTGTTTCAATTGAAGTGTAAATTATAATGCCAAATCATTGTATCTTGACATAGGATGTTTGAGGAAAATTGTCCGTTTAATGGATTTTCAAAAAGGATCACAAATAGAATTAACTAAGTAGAATTCTAATATATTTCACCAGACGAATAAATCCAGCAAAGGTGGCTTTATTATGATTCTTTTCTTATTCATAAAGATGCGAGCTGAATGAAAAGTTCAATCTGATTATTCCATTCGACTTTGATATTACCAAGGTCACCGTAATATTTTAGCTTTGCTATCATCGATATTATAAACACTAAAATTACCCACTGTCAATACTTATTCAAATTCCTGAAACAGCAAAATTATCTGCAAAGTGTCACGTATTCGCGCTACACATTATGAACAATCTGATCACACTTTTACTTGTCAAGTCGATATTTTTGAAAAAACAAGGGGCAACTAAATTAAACAAAGCGACAAATAGTGATTTTAGAATGATTAAAACAACGTTTGGTAATCCAATCAAATACGGATTACCAAGGTAGGTTAAGAGTATGAATTAACACTGTAGGCGGGACTTAAGTTTGTGAATAGCTTCAGCCTCAGCGTATTTTGGTAAGCACCCTTGATCACTTTTATAGATGACCTTAAAGACTGAGTTAGCATTAATCTTAAGGTTCATCTTTATTAGATATTAAGCTATAGACGAAATTGAGAGTATGACACTAGCATCTATTGGTTTTCCACAACAACATCATATTAGTCTTACATGCGAGGAAGAAAGTCGCAGCCAGCTTGCATTTTTGAAAATGAAATATTGTTGGATACTCTTGTTGAAAATGGATAACCTCTCAAATATTAAAACGGGTGTAGAAATCAATTAGTCTTTAAACTTGCGATCTATACCGGCTATAAGGAAAATGTTTTCATCAAATTACTATATAAGGGGGAAACAAACAATAGGATTTTGAGCCAAAGGTTGAATTTATTGATCCGTAGATCCCACTATGCAGCCCAGCTTGTATTTGGAGAAAAAGCTAAACAAATATATTCCACCTCAAACCTAAAATGTGCGAAAATTATTATTTCACACCTGACACTATATACCAATTTTCGTGTGTGTGTGGACACATATACGTAGAGAGGATTAATCGTGCATTGCAGGTAATGATGGGAGAGCATATCCCAAAATGGTTAGAAAAACAAGTGAATTGTGGAAAACCAACCAACCAACTTCGTCTATAGCTAAACTTCTAATAAAGATGAACCTTAAGATTGATGTTAACTCAGTCTTTAAGGTCATCTATAAAAGTGATCAAGGGTGCTTAACGAAACACGCTGAGGCTGAAGCTATTCATAAACTTAAGTCTCGCCTACTCTGTTAATTATTACTCTTAACTTACCTTGGTAATCCTTATTTGATTGGATTGCCAAACTTTGTGTCAATCTTTCTTAAATCCTTTTGTTGTAACTTAGTTTAATTTAAGTATAATTATATTATATATATGAGTGCTAATCATAAGTTGGTGAATAAAACTATTCCAACAGTGGTGTGAACACGAGCAGTAATTTTGCTTGAAATATTACCAATAACAAAACTTATTATTGTGTGTAAACTACTGAAAAAAATATAATTATACTTTATTTGATCTAATTCACAATGCCTAAACCTTTTACTGATAATAAAATAGTTTAATTTAATTGCCCTCACTTTTTTGAAATATATAAACTTGACAAGTAAAAGTGTGATCAGACTGTTTCAAATGTATGGCGCGAATACATCACATTTTTCAGATAATCTCCGTCTTCTAATATACTCTATAACGATTTATATAAGTATCTAATTGTTTAAAATAATATATTCACTCACTTACCAATACTATTTGTTCTTCATCATCTTAATTCTATCAGTTTCCGAGTGTGAGTCGAAGTTAAAACTTTCTTCTTTTATTACCATGCTATAAAATAATGGTGTCCTGCGTTCACTTATTATGACATAATTGTTTGACTATTGTGCTGAAAGAGGTTCATATATTCTCAGTATTTTGACCGATATTCTAAGGGTTTTATGTCTTAATGTGAACTCAAATACTCTGTCATTCAACATGACACTGCAAATGAGTTCCTGGATTTTCTTGCCTAGTTAAAATTTATTAGAGGAAGAGTATGTGTGTGAGTTTCCTTTTCCTCTGAGGCATCCAACATACTTTACATTCATGAATATGTGCAGAAACGGTAAAGGAAATAACGAAGTTGTCTAAAGTCAGGCATCAAAATACAGAGAAAAATTAAGTGATGATAAGCAACATCGGTAGAGATGAAAAACTAATTGGATTTCTAGGAAGTAAACCCAATGAACTGCATGCAAAGATCTAAAGATGAAGCTCTCTTATCCTGGAATCGATTGTAACAGTCTTCTTCTACTGAGATGTTCAGTACATTACTATACTCTCGTGTACATTATAAATTGAACTACTTAATTTTAGCCCCAAAAATCTCAATTTTGATGTATAATGTTTAGCTCGGCATAACAGCTATATGTTCACTACTGAGTGAAATTTCTTAAAAAACGAAACATCGAAAAATGTCGCTCAGAAATACAAAAAATAGAGATCTGATTTCCAAACACGAAATACAAATATAGATGCAATTTCGGATATAACAGTGCTTATAAATTTTATCATATATGCTGCGAAAGTGGATTTGTCCAATCAATTTCCACTTAAAATCATATGGTCTACTTATATTGACAATCTGTTTCGAGTCCACATAACTCGGAGTATCACTTTCCAAATACGTATATTCATGCATATGTATATAAATTGACAGACAACAAATGAAAGATTCACACAGGTTTCACAGTACGCAAACGTTTCACTGACATTAGAAAACGACAGTTTGAATACTATAAGATACGACATAATTAGCACAATTACTGTGATGTTTTCTAACTATTGCAACAGCTTTAAGATTGTATAAAGGTTTGTGTGATCAGGAGATGCAGATGAAATTTAAAAAAACTGTGTTCGCAAATCCTTTTCATAAATCCGAAGCAATCCATTTGAAGACCTGAATAACAGGCACATGCTTTCCCCAATCAAGTCTCGACAGGTGAGTTGTTGAATACACCTCTGAATATATTTTAGCCAGTTATATATCAAGGGTTATTGAAACTTGTTCATTTCAACCATAAGGTGACTGGTGATAGAATTATGAAAGAGAAATTAAGCAAAAATCCAAACTCACATAGTGAAATGAACAAGTCTTCTAGCCAAGCTGAGTGACGATTCATCTTATGGTTCATACTCTGCCTGAGCACAATTAATCCATCAGACAAGGATGATCAATAACTCTTAAAAATGTGACCACCACTAAATTCATGAAGTAGGATATACAGACGTTATAAATAAATGATCCGAATTGTAATCATTTAAGATTAAAGTTATATAAGTTATCGAACATCGCTCTTAGCATTTCAAGCCAGATACATTATACCAAAATACTGAACTCATTCCCATGATAAAACATCTTAAATAAACTATATAGTTTCGAGGAAACAAGAGGTTTACAAACATAATGCATACTGTGTTCACTACCCTAAATCGTACAATCTAGCATAATACAATACCATATCAATGCAATACCAGTGTAGTATCATCATTTTAACCGAGGCGGTACTAGATCTTCCTTATGATATCAAACACGATAGGTCTCTAGCTGAACAGAAAATCATTTAAGCTTTCAATCTGCTTATTCGAAATTAGTGGAAATGTGTATTATGCGTTTTCAATTGTTACCAAGAGTTAAACGACTTCAAACTTAGTGTGGTAATCGTATCAGGTTTTATTTCTTTGCAGTGATGTTTTTCTATCAACCATAACCCCCATCTCATATTATCTGGATAAATAAAAGTCGTGACCTCCTTCAAATTTATCAACTTGATGGTGGTTGTTGTTTTTGGATGAGTGTCTTCACTACTTATGCCTTCTTTGTGTTAACTTGTAGTCTTTTCTCTGACGCATGTCTATTCTGCCGACTCGTTAACTTTTCGCCTGTGGATCTTCATTTTCGCATCACGCTAGACAAAAATCGTTCGCAAAGTACAAATCCTTTATAGTCTCCTTGTCAGTCGGATGTCTTTCTTTCATCTGTCTCCCGTCGATAGCCTGCCACGTTATTCAGTTCACCACAATCAGGAATACGATTGGTGACATGAAGCAGCTTTGTCTTACCCATGGCTTCATTGAAATCGCGTTGTTGAATTTTCCCTTGTGAACCACTTGATATGTGTCACTTTCACATAGCTGTTGAAAGAAATGCACACACTTTGTAACCCATAGTGTTAAGGCGGCTTCCAAATGACTTCGCAGTCATTACGGTGAAGACGATTTTCAAAGTCAATGAAGTTGAGATAGACCATCATTCTCTCTCCTGTTCGATGGTGATGCTCATTATGGCAGTTCGTTCTGCTATTCATTTTTATTTCACAATGTCTAGTTTGTTTTGAGTGACTTCCTGCCCTGAGGTCATCTTTCACTGTCTCCTGTATGATGCTGTTCTGTATTTTTCTTTACCTGAATACGATTAGCACTCTGCGGGATATTCAGCAAAAGACCCTTATAGCCCTGCTTTGGTAGTTGCACAAGTCAGCATTTCTTTCAAGCAGTAAATACCTCTCTTTCGTTGCTACCGAATGGTTTTCAGTGATGTTGTGAAGATATCAGCTGATATTTCTGGACCCGTTTCTAGCATTGTTTCATATTGTTATCTCCATCAATATTTAGGATCTCTTCAGTATCTTTCAGTGACCTCCTTTTCGTTGATCCCTCCTCTACTGTGTTGCTCGTCCTGCTTGAATCAACAGTCTGCCGCAGGATTATGCTTCGTCTTTCCTAGAACTCTTCTAAAATTCTTTGTGCAGTGCGTTCTACACTAAACTTAGTTTATGATTTCGTTGTCCCTTTTAACACTGATTCAAAATATCTTTGACTCTACTCTGATTCTTGGAGCAAAGGTGTTTTTTACTTTCGTCCTTTGCCTTCTGTATGTCAGTCTTGAATAGTATTTAGGCTTCTTTCAAGGCTCTAAAATTCACCCTGAAGGTTATTTGCAGTCGATAATAGTCTGAATCAACTTCAGCTCTCTTTCTCGATTTATAGTCCAAAAGACTAACCTCCTGACGTTTTCAGCATCACTGACATGTAGTTTATCTGAATTCTGATATGTCCATCTGATGAAACGCATGTCGCTATTTGTAAGATCTTGTGTCTGTACGTGTGACCTACAGTCACCAAATCCCTGTAGGTGCAGAATTCTTGAAGGGGTCATCATTCTCCCTAATTTCGTTGAGGTCCCCTTAACCTGAGATCTGTCTTCTTCCCCTCAGTTTGACTTGCATTCATATTACTCATTGAGGTCTTGCCGATTACCGTTTGAATTTGTCTACAGAAGTTTTTTTCTTCTTCCGTTGATATAAGCTGTTTCCGGGAGCGAAGAATTTTATATTTGTAACTAGGCCGCCTTTTGAATTGAATTCTGTTATCATTATATTGGGGGAGGTTGGTCCTCACTTAGTGAGGGCTTCGGATGCTGTTGACAGCATCGAGATGGCCACTACTTCAGTGTCTTCGTGGATGCCTTCTGAGTGGTTGAAGTATGAGACTGACTCCCTTGTCAGGAATTTAGTGAGTTCACCCTCACTTCATTTGCTTTCACAGATTCAGAATGCTTCTTCACTGCATCTTCTCATCTCTTTGGCTATCTGAGCAGCCTTCTCAACTTCTGGTACTTTGCAGATATGTTATTTTTTATAGTTATTTTTGCTTCCATCGAAAGAAGAGACATCGCGTGACTACCTTCGTGAAAGCTTTACTAGATTGCTTCATTCCGTCTCTGTGATTACAGCGAATAATTGCTTTTGTCAGTTAACGTCTGTAGCGATTGCGCTGAGTTTTCGTCGTCAGCCATAAGCCCAACCTTCCCTCATTTTCTGGGCTTAGGACCAACTAGTGAAATAGGCGAGGTTAATTTTCTAGCATATATCAGTCGAAATGTATCCAGACAATCACAAAATCTTTTAACTTAAATTGACAATTTATTGAATCAATGTCATGGAAGCACCTAACTGTGTCATAAATACTGCCCACAGATCCACAATCTGATGACTTTAGTGAGTTATAATTGGAACTTTATTCTGTTTTTATATACCAAAAACGTAACAGTGGTTTCCGATTGTTCGTTAAAAATGACGAGTGAAAACGTTCAGAAAGTTTACATTGAGTAAGATGTAGAAACGGGGATCACATATTCCGAAGAAGCCTCATACTCCAGTTTTTTTTCTCGAAATGTAGAGATTAGTTTCTTCTCATCTTTATCTTTATTACAAATGAATTTTGAAGGTTATTTCATCCAGTCAGTATTTTTCTTAGTTCTTCTTGTAGATATTAGTGAAATCAGATTACACGCGACTGCATACCTTCATAATTTTAACCACCGCATTTAAATTGCACATCGATTCATTTCATAAATTCCTTTTTGGTTCAAATTCCGTATTAATTGATTCAATATAATCCAGTGATGAAAACATTGTCTGTTTCAGGTCTGTATATAAACAACCAAGAAACATTCGGCGAAAACATGTGCCTATTGGTGACATTCATTCCATCAGTAAAGGAACAATTTTTCTCACTCTCAGAACCAATAACTTTTATGTTTTAACACGCATTTCATTCTACAATGCTAATTCGCAGTTTTGACTGCCTCCGTATCAATTATTTTGTTTTATTCCGTTATCCTATCACAATTCACTTTTACTCTAACTTTAATTTTTTGTATTCATTCAATAGCCATAAGTATGTTTATACTTTTGAAGTTACCGTGCTGCATAATTTATCATTTGTTGTACGTACGTAGCGGATAACTACGAATAAATGAAACGAGTGTTAAAAACTACTACTAATGTATTTGTAAACAATTCTGTGTGGACTACAAGTGGAAGCATATAGAAAAGTTAGTCCCAATATACATTCACAAGAACATTTATTTGTTTTCCTCGCAGTGTATCTGATTTCAGTTTTCTGTAAACATGAACTATTTCGTTACCAGTGGATGCGGTCTCACTCCTTGTTGGCACGTGAAGTTATTACCACCGTCCTAATGAGGTATATTCGAGTAGAGTTTCTATCAGATAATCGCAATTTAAACAGTTTCAGTTTTCAACTTGTCTTCATTTCAGTTCACTGTAGGTATAATTTCTCAGATGATGACATATATTAGGGCAGCAGGACGAATGTCTTGCTTCCACACCGAAGCAGTAACACCGAGCGTCGGAGAGATGTAAGCAATTCTTTAAAATAAGCTTTTCTGATGTTGTGCACCGTCATTTAGTGCTACACTCAACTGGTACATGTTTTCCTAATCTCAGTTAAATTAAGATATGGAAAAATATTTTGTTTTCCTTAACGTTCCAGAGTGGAACATAGGGCTTCAAGCTACTGGCTTGAAGTTTCTGTAGCAGTGTTTATTTTACAGGAAGGGGTTGCTTGCCTCATGCCCAACCTTCCCTCTTCACCAGCATTATTTCTGGCTTAGCGAGATAAAGGAGTGCGTCGGCCAGGGATCAAATTCTGGACCATGTGCATAGTTGGCGAGCGTCCTAACCGCTATACCACCGACGCACATGAAAAATTATACGGACATATATTTACAGTCACTTCACTATTCTGTTGGAAATTAAGTCATTGTGTCTAGTTATTTTAGACGCCTTTTATAACAGTTTTTGTGCACATATGACTGCCATTAGATTACAAAAGTTTTCGAAAATTTTTCATTTCTCAGATTTTGTAGGTATGTGAAATAATTGTGTGTATTTTATCAGACATGAAACAAAATTAAGAAGGGATACGTCTAAGCCAGTAATGTGAATGTTATTTTCAAATATATTGCAGCAATATTAATAATGATATTAACACAGTTCAGGAAAAGAATTGCTGGAGATATAATTATATTCTTATTTAAAAACAGGGGTCGAACGCGGAACCCACAGATTAAGGGAACCACCTTGTTGACTGTTTAGTTGAAATTTAGAAACCCATGGCTTCTGTCAATTCGTGATTTGTGTGAACGTTAACACACCTGGTAGTTTATGCTAACGAAATTTCTACTAAGTCGACTTGCGAGCTCACTAATCTAGTCACTATTGGAGACGATAATGACGATAACAACACGATACGATACCACAGAAGCCGCGACTTAAGAAGACAGGTGGAACGACTGTTGACTCAAATATCTTTTATTGTCTCGAATCAACAGCGTAAAGCGCCGACACTAAATACCTATTTATATGCTTTAAATGGCCTTGATGTGCACTATTTGCATTCATAATTTGAAGCAATCAATTACCAATAAGGTTCTTAAATCATATATGATGAGAATTACAAGCTGTGCTGTAAAGATAAATGTAGTATTTTCGAAAAGTTACACCTATATAACAGTGATATAAAGCTACTCGAATCAAATGCCTCCAACCTGTTTCCAATACACTCTGATATATTAGAACCCACTGGTCACTACACCTACACCACATCAACTCAATTGGCACTGGTGGGCTGGAAATTAATATTCAGATTATGAGCTTTTGTACGGATTCGCTTCATTACAACAAAGATTTATATCATGAAATGATAATCATACCATTAAAGATAACTTGAACTTCCACTCAAATGACTGAATGGTCCGTCCTTGACTCAAACATTAGCAGGCTTGTCGGTACGCACTGCAGAAGAATCACGAAATGGCCAAGACGCTGACCAGGACTACCTGTCTCATTGTTTTCTAACCTTCTTCAGCTCTTCATGAAATCTACATTAAAATCCCTAATCCAAAAATGAAATATATACAGAATTCTTATTTTAAAAAATATGGAAACGGATTTCAACATGTCTGACTCCTACTCCATGCATCATTTAAGTGGCAAAATGTAAGTCGGTCATAAATCTGTTGCCTCTGATTTTCTTGAATGACAGGGAAAAACCGTATATGAACCTCGCCTACTTCAATACCTACATAAATTTACAGCCGGTTACGATCCGAGAAAAATCGAGAAGTGAGTATGTGAAGACGGACGCCCCAAAGAAGAAAATTTCACCAAAATCAAAAAGAAAAAACTCGAAAAAACTAGACATAAAACACAAAAACGGGAGAAATGATAATACCCATTCCCTGAAATCATTAGGGTTTAGAAAGAGTCGATTCTATGACACACTGGCTGTTGACTGAAGAAGAACAGGCTGCCTGCGCAGAACAGAGAACTCAGAACATTGTTTCCGGGAAGAGCAACCGAGATGGTCACAGCTATGAATGATATTCAAGAGAACCTGATTAACAAGGAGGAGAAACAAATGAGACGACGGTCTGTAGACATGTGCACAGGTTGCAGCGGATATGCTGTCTCCAATGGTCGAAGTTAAGAATGGTACCTACTGGTTTCAATAAATAATACTTTGTAAAAATACCAAGAAGCTCGACTTGCAGACTAGGGAGAACTGGTACGAAATTATGCACCATTTGAAGCAAAGTAAATTACTGAGCCGTTTCATTTCGAGGAGAATCAAAGATGCACTGGATGCAGAACTCCGCCATGCCGTCAGAACAGGTTGTGTTCAGGAAAGGCGAATCATTTACTGATCAAATTGCAAGTCCACTCATCATCATCACCACTCAATGAAGTATGGTATGTCAGTCGAACATCGACCTCAACTTCACGAACTTCAAAATATTCGACTGATAATTTATTTGGAAAGTACCTCACGACTACGGCATGCAGTGTTCAAATATTCATCAACCTCATAAAAAAGCTGGCTATATGACAATGTAACGTGTCAGTTGATCGGAAACGCCAAACTCAGCGAAGCCTTTGATGTGACTGCAAGAGTGAGAGAATCTCGCTGTCTGTTATCACCGAAGTTATTCTCAATTGTGTTGGACTGTATTGTGTGTCAGACTATGCACTGGGAGTGAAAAGACGGGAATACGTGTATTGACATAGGTGCTCTGGGAGATCTAAATGCATAATACTTTCTGATTTTGTACATCATCTGACACTTTTCTGCCTGATGAGTTTTCGAGTGAATTCTTCTTGCATTCGCATCAACTGCATGTTAAATTGTGTTCATTCCAAGGATATTATAGAATACTGTCATCGTTTTCACACCTTAAACTGGCATTGGCTACCAGATAACGAACACATAAACAAAAGTTTTCAGTAATAAGTACTCACAACTTTTTAGCGTGACTTTCAATAGTTTGTTATTAATCCGAATACTTCGTCACCTGTCTACCTTTCAAACTGTGTGCGATTTCTGAGTATATTTCTGTTGATACTGCTCTAAGAGATTCTAAATGCTCAGTTAAGCCTTACACTTTGTAACTGAAAAATCACGTTTTACACAAGTTAAAAATGACCATTTACATCATAGTGAAACAAAAACTTGAAACAATTCGTGAGTGAAGTTTTGTATCATTTTCTTGATCCATTAACGTTCCATCCGCAGATTTATGTTACGCAAAGAAAGCATTAACATCTTCACTTTGGAAATTTGAATCAATTTTTTCAGTAGTTTAATAAAAGTAGTAATAAAATAATCAAGAAACGTGCGTCAGAAATTCGCAGATCGGTTAATGCTTTCACATAACTGTGCGAGTACTGCAATAGGAGTCAGTATAACAAGTGGACTATAGTAATTCCCAATCCCGTCAAACACTAGTGGCATGTAAACGACATTTGGCTTTTACGTACCAGACATTACGGAACACCATTCACTACGTCAACTGCATGTTTTTACCCCATACTCTGACAAAACATTTTATCCTGAATACAAAGTGTGAAAAAATTTATCTGTCTAGAAACCGATAAAAAATTCTTCATTAATTTGGTAACATTTTGAAGTTTTCTCTGCGATCCTGAAATAAATGCATCAGTTAAATCAGTGACAGAATGCAGAATGGGCTTGTAGAGATTTGTACGTAGGGCATAAGCTGCAAATCTCCACTGCACTTCATTCTGTGAAACAAATCTCAACTAGTTCCATGTCTCTTAACACGCTTTCATTTCAAGTATGTATGATCACCTCTGTGTCATTATCAGACGCTCAAATCGTCTTTTGTTTTTCATGGGAGTTCCACTTGAAACGTACTGAATCTTATACAGGTGATGTGAGGATAACGATGATTCTGTTGCTCATTGAAATTAAAGTCACTGGCATTTCTTGTCTCAAATCATCAAAAAGCAATCTTCTGCAGCCTGTATCGAGTGCAAATTGTGATTACTACATTTAAAGTGAATTAATCATGAAGCTTACGTTAACGCTGGAACACAACCAAGGGGAAACCATTTTCTTCCACACTCTGGGTTTTATAAATTTCTCATTTGTGTCATCATGACACTACACTGATCTCTAAGCGAAGTCTGTATGGTACGCGAAAGAGCACATGAATGCGAACTTCAGAAAATATTTGATTGTAAATTCAGCCATCACATCTACTGCCGCTACAGGTAAGTTCGAGCAGAAAAGATATTCGCTATTCATTGCTTTTTATAAACGATACATTAGTCGCTTAGTGGTAAAGAGTAATATGAGTGACTGACATCTATGATAACCGCATTATTGCCTAACCAATTTTTCTCATCCAGCTCCCATTCGAAACAGACTTAAGCATATAAAAGTAATATGAAGAGAAGGAATAATTTTATCGTTTAAATTTCTCATTTACCTTATCATATTACACTACACTGAGTACCACGATTGAAACACTTCATTACACGTGTAGCTTATGCCTAGCCAAACTAGAAAATCCCCCGCCCAAACAAATTTCAGCTGATATCGGCATAAAACATCTCAACTCATCTCAGGAAATTTACTCATTCAAAGCTTCGTCACAGCTCTTCATTGTCAAGGGCCAGTATATCAAGTCACTGTAAACATTTTGATTTTATCTGATCTATACAAATTAAGTGGTAGAAGGTGGTACTACGTCTTTAGCCAGCTAAACTGATAATCATAAACTTAGGTAGCATAGTAAGATTACAGACTGCATTGCTTATGCCTATCAGTGAATTGCATGGTCAAAAGTATCAAAAGATTTTGTAAGTTATGAAATTCGATCACTTGTTCTCCAATCAATCCCGTGAAACAACACCACTTACATGAAGATGTGTCCGATTAGTTAATGATGTGGAGTGTATCTCGGTGGCCTGTTAGTGTAATACATCCTAACACATCGACTGAGAACTATTTAGTAAGTATTTCATTTATCTGGAAAATTCTCAGGAGTTTTAGTGTTATCTCAATTAGACATTCACAAATCTTTGCAACGTAATTGATTTTCGTTAATGCACACATGAAATAAATGATGCAGGAGGACTTCTTACCTTTATCTTTTATTTGAAAATAAGAAAACATAACGAATATTCAGTGTAAACGATGGATGGTATAATGGATATAGATAGTGAGGAATTAATTTGATTTTGCGACAATATGTCCGCAGATGAGATTTCCGCAAGTTTTCCTAATAGTTCAGGGAGTCGCGATGAAAGTGATACTTTCTAACTAATCCAGAATCAGGTATAACCCTTGTGCAACAATGTAATGTCTTTCTTATAAAAATAAAAAACCGTCGGCATCTCTTCAAGAAAACAATATTTTCTATTTGAAATTAAGCTACCGCAACAGCTTCCATTTCAAGTACGTCCGGTTGCACAAAATATTTGGCTTTTATTCCACAATGTACACTAGAAATTATTCTCTTCGACCTAGCGAAAATGAAGTGATGATGCTAGCCTCAGCAACATTACTGACCTTATATTGTAAATATTTTTCAGCATAAAAATCTCTTGATAGCCGAATACCCACTATTTCTTCTTAATCAAAAGGCAGAATCTATAAGCTGCTCCTGAAGGAGTATATGGAAAGTTTCTTTGACGAGAAGAAATTCGAACATAATCGGTCAGTCATTACTCCTTTCACTTTTCCCTGCCTGTTAAGGGTAGGCGTTTTTTTGTGCCAAAAGATTGACCTGAAGTGATTTGCATAACATTGGGTAAGCTACGGCACCTTTTGAAAACCTCTCTGAAATAATCAAACTACTTCATATATGCTTGCACACGCTTCGTTAAGATAGACAGGCCATATGTACCTGTGACTATAAACCCAAAGGTCTTGCGTAAGTGTTTTGCCTTCCAACGAAATGGCTAACATGTGTAGCGTTTGCTGAAGAAAAGCTGGAATTACTATTGGAAACATACACGATGATTGTTGTTTATTTTCTCCAGTACATTTTAGTGACTTTTGGTTTTCAAACTGAATTGTCTCTCCTCAACATAACAGGTACTCCACAAGACAAAAGTTCTATAGGTAAGCTCATTTCTGGATGATATGTTTGCGGTAAAACTGCGCATACCTACTACGACGTATCACTTTACATGGTGACCAATGCTGATCCGAATTCTTACTTTCACGATGCGAAATTTTCATAGTCATTTTACTTCACAGTGATAATATGGACTGATAGACTGCGAATATAACCTCAAAGTGACCTACCAAATAAGCAAAAGTCCTGACGCATAAACCTTTTCAATCCTTTCTGAATTCCTGTTATATTTGATTTGCAATGTTGTGGAATGAAATGTTGGATAGCTTCTTAATTTCTACTGGATGAACAATAATTAACTAAAGGCCACCCGTGTTATCACTGTGAGTAATTTTGCTAAACTATGTGTTATTCATCCCTTGGGTTCCCGGTTGTATACAGTGAGTCATCAACCCACCGCGGTTTCACTCTGTTCTCTGCCGTTGTTCCTATCAAGCTGTTCACGAACTCTCACTTCCTCACTAGTGATCCTTTCAATGTCGCCCTCGAAAGTCCCACTCATTATTTTACATTCGCACTTCCAGTGAAGCTCTAGCGTGCGCAATCACTCAGAGGTCACCTCAAAGTTTATTCTTGCTAACTTCATGATTTTCTGCAGATCTATTGGTCAGTTATTTTTTTGCTATTCGCTTGCAGTGCCAGAGTTCAATGCTACAGACTTGGCATGTTCAGTAGGCACTGACCGAAACTATTTCATTAAAGTTTGAAACCTCTTTGAAATGTTTACAAACGCGCGAAATGATTACTAACTATATAAAAGCATAGTATACCATCTCCTTAGACTGCTAGCAGGTATCACGAGAGAGAAAATGTGGAGGTTTTGATGCTTAGTAAGCAACTCTTTCCAAAAAAATCCAGTTGAATTTCTACAGAAACTCCAGAAAACAAGAAGAAATAATAACAGTAAAAAGTTTGACACTAAAATATTCTTCGTTGGAATTGGAGAGACGAAATGAAACGGCGAGCTGTTGAAAGCTCTTCATCTGAAGAGCAACGGTTCACACACAGCCTAAAGATATGGTTTTCAGAACCGTATAGTCAAGGTAGATTTCCATCACTCTGAAATCATTAAAAAAGGCTTCCGCGTAACGCTTAAAGAAGAAAACGCGAATTTGTAACAGAAGTATTCAGTCAGTCATTACTTCTATGTGGTTCGCGCCAACTTGGCGCTAGCGTAACGTGAATCATTTTATACTAGTTGTGGGCTGTTATCAATAGGCGTTGCTTCTCTAGCTCAAATGGCCAGAAAGAGTCAGTAACAAGAACGTGCGGTATCGTGTGTGGTAGTTCATTAACTTCCTCGTATTTCTATCCATTTTAAATCGCTGAGATATTATTATAATATAATTATTATTCCTTGAGAACCGAGTGGAACACAGGGCTTTAACGACACATCTCCACCTGCTTATGTTTAAGGTCAACCTCTTCAGCTGGCTTTATGAATGCCAATTATTTCTCATCTTCTTATCGTCATACTATCTCCTCCATCTCACCTCGCACCAGCCACACACTCACCGATTCCCGTCCTAATTCAACTCGAGCGATCGCCTGCACTGCACGAAATTTCATTCGACGGTCTCCTCTACGTATGCTCGATCCTTCTTTATTCTCTCCTAAATATCTGTTCAGCAACCAGGCGTTGGTAGTTGGTTTGTTGCCAGCCAGAATTGATTGTTGCTGATTCGTTCTCACTGACCAGGTTTGCAGCCATTTGGTCCGGAGTATGGAGCGAGAGAGTGGAACAACTGTTGATAAAGTTTGTAACTTGTTGAAAATCCGTTTCGTGACGGGCAGTGCAAGTTTCTGACCTGTATAGCAAGGTGATTGACTTCACATTTGTGTTGAAAATCCAAATCTTGCTTCTTATGCGAAGTACCTAGTTAACAAGCTTGCTAGTTCTCCAAACGGTTCCAAGTGCGATTAAAGAGGGAGATAACTGACAATTAACTGCAATACTGATTGCTACTTTTCACTTCTCAAACAAATGAAGTCATCTCACTTTATACGTATAGGCAGATCGATACATTTTAAGTTTTATGATGACTTGAGTTGTTTTCATTTGGGAGACTATATGGTGTTCAGCGTTTCAATACATCTTTAGACATATAATAGGGCATACGACTATTGAGTCACAAGTTGCTATATGTGAATAAATCAGTAAAAACTATGGATAAAGATAGTAAAAGGAGTAAGTGCACACATTCAGTTTTCAATAAACTCAATTCATGGAGTGAAAGTAAACACATCTTTTGACAAAAAAAATAGTTTACTCATTACTGCGAGAGCAGTAGAGTATTTTGTGTAAAATAAGATGCATTAGCAGTGACTTGTGTTATGATTAAATATATTTCTATATAAAACCCATTAAATTACTAAATAGTTTGAGAAGTCATGTTGTTTGGTTGCATCTGACCCTTCTTTCACTGGCCTACTCAATCCTTTTGTGAGGAACATGAAACAGGGAGGAATAAAAAGAAGTTGGCCCATGTATATAAATGCGTCGTATACAGTGGGATATGTCCCTGTTATGTATCTACTAACAACTTAAATTAACAAATATTTTAAAATGACCCCACGAATAGTTTCTCTCCCTATATTAAATGCAGCTCGTTTTAATATTATAGAAACCATTAGACTTCCTGATGGGAAAGGTAAGTGTCATCATGAAACAAGTTCAGTTTACGTCCTAAATTAAATGAAGTAGATTAAAATATTCTGTTCCTTGATGTCAACACTGGAAAAATGAATTTAATACATATATCAGTCATTAGTACATACTTACAACCTTGACAGTAAGGTGGTTTGCATATAATATATATATATATATATATATATATATTAGTTCGAAGTGAATTCTGTCATTCGCTATATCAAAATGTTCCATAATATGAAGTATCCAGTTTTACAAATTAGTACAGAACTTCACAAGATCATTTATTTGAAAGTGAAAATATGTTACGCAATAGTGTCACCGCATTGGTCATCGTAAAGATGTGCTGGTATTTAATTTTATAGGACTCTATAATCAAGTGTCCACAATTCTATCTCAGTGAAATAGTTTCGCAAATGCTTTTATGAAAACTGCTTTCTTGTGGTGTTTTAACTTTGCAGTCAAGTAGTCAGATCATGGGAAATAATTGCTTGAAAAGCCTGTCTGTTATTGTTCAATTCTTGCTTTCAGATGAAACACGTTTTCATATTTAGTAGGTAGAAGCTGCACTTTAAAACATACAGAGTATGTACTATGCGTCCAGTGGTATTCAAATGTCTGCAGTTCAATTGTTTAGTATATTGACGTTACCGAATAATTCAACTAAGAAAAGACTACATCTCATCAACATCTAATGATGAAAAAGAAACCAATAACCAAAGCATTGAGAATGCTAAGCGCAAATGAAATGAAAGGAACGAACTAAACCTCAGAGTTGATCATACGAAGTCAGAATTTTCTGACTGGTGATCAGCCAGGAACTAGCTTAATTAAAATCATGAGCAGAGCAAATGTCTGAGAATAACTAAAGAATACCGACAGTATAATACAATTACAAATAGTCAAGCAAGAATAAACAAGGGCTTACCTGAGTACCTTCTAGTGAAGAGTTGTTTATAGAGTGCTCTAGATATTATTGTTTAAAATTTTGCATCGTTATGACGTTAGTCAAGTCAAATACTCTTCAATAGAGTTATTCTCTGATGAGTCAACTGTTTCCTCATTTCCAGAAATTACGTGTCGCAATGATCCTGACACAGACTGATATGGTAGGTTGATTGTAGATTTTACAATGTTAGCTGTGGTGATTTTGTTACTTTTTTTAACATATAGTAGTATATTTAGATCTCATGCAGTGATCATATTATTTTAGAAGAGCTCTGAGATTGTGAGTAATTCCATATCACCAAGGCATGATCAACACTAATGCAGCCATAATAGTGGTAACAGAAGTGATGTGACGGACCGAAGTGTGGTAGACTACTCTTCCCATCTGAAAAAAATTTCAAACAAACTTGGAATCTGACGAAATGATATCGATATGAAATTGAAAGACGAAACTAAAATCAAAAGAAATTTTGTCCTGCATTTCATTTACACTAATACTGTCATTCGAGATTGACCACGTGGATGTACCGTGTATCGATATAGTCCTTGAATGCACCTTTCTCTGAAGGTATTTCCGTGTTCCAGCGTTTGTCCCAGTGCCAAATATCCTGGATTATATATCTGATGTGATGAATAAAGTTTTTTTGAAATAAATAAATATCTTGAAGTGCAACAAGAGTCAGTCAGAAATGACTCACGCACACTTTGACGACGTATTCTAAATGGCCCCATTGAGTTGACTATTTACAAACAGAATATTATTATTTCTATTATCCATCGTGGCAGCCTCTTTATTACTCGGATGTAACAGTGTAGCCTTTATCCATTTAGCCAGTCAAATGCTCAATTTCAACGTTGGGAAGAGTCAGTGAGCAGTAATGTTGCGTCTCATGCTAGCAAACACTCATTTTCCGCAGGTATAAGGAAAATAATTTTCGAAGTTGTATGGGAAATTCTTATCTCAAGATGAAGATCGAAACAATCTTATCTTTTGGGAGGTTTGATGTTTCATCATCGTCCTCATATCACTATGCAGGATGACATCTACCGAGATAACTTCATTAATGAATCAACGAAGTATCCACGATGAAATAGATAAGCTGAGAGGTACCCACATAGCAGCCACACTCATTTCCTGCCAGTGATATTAGCATGTATCATCGAATTATAGACTTACAACTTTAATCTAAAGGCACATAATTACTTTATACGAAATCGGCCACAAGTACACATGTCCAGTTTTAACTGATTCAACCAAAACATGGCGATCGCATATTCGAAATGGATACAATGATGCTCACACGTCAGCGAATGTTTATTAAACCATTAGGTGAATCAATCCGTGTTTGAATCTGATTCAAATGAATCTAATAAGCACGTGAGCAGAAACACAAGGAGAGATAGGCTGAGTGAGAAAATAGGTAAGATAATAATCTGTAGGATAATCACTTAAGCTGTTGTATTGTAAAATTCATAGCTAAATGATACACCTTACCGTGAGTTTACTTCATCATGGAAAATCCCGATATCCATTTCTCTATTTCTTTCGTTTCAACTAAGTGAACTAAATAACTCACCTCACTTTTCAAAATATTCTCTTGTGAATTACAGATTGCTGGAGTGTAATCTTCCGAAGCTGCAACTATGTCATGCCATATGAACTGATATATTTTGTTTTAGCTGACATATAAACTTAATTCCATCCATCCTTACTTGATGAATTATATTTCTTCAACCTAATTATGTACTAATCCTAACCTCAATTTAACGGAATTCATTTCAGTGGCATTACTAACGTTTTACTAACAAGTGAATGAATTCATATATCTTATATTTCACTTTCATGTGAACCTGTTTGACACAATATAATCTCAATTTTAATTTTATTTATCCTGATGACATTCTTTACTACAAGAAATACAAGTCATTTATGTTAGCAGGCAAATGTGCATTTTTGATTCGTTGATTTGGGCATCTCAGTTAATAATTCCATTCATTTCACCTGGTTTCATTACTAGATTCATTACAATGTAGTTATATTCATGTCAGGTGTGGATATCAGTTTTCCCTGAACTGGCAGAATGTTTTGTAGGCTCAGAATGAAACGCCATGCATTTTTTCTTACGTCGATTAACGATTGTACAAGACATCTGAAAATTTAGTCATTTCTATATTTTTTGCAGTTTTCTTTAAATTTGGGCTACTGGAAAACTCCATCATTATATTTTATGTGATTTCCCTTGTTCAGCTTGACTTAGTCAATTAAAATATGTCAACTTATCATAATGTTTTCTCTCGTGAATATTCGAAATGTCTGAAACCTGTTGATTCCCACGTTTCTGCCATGTTTGTGAAAAGCATAATTGTGGGTGAAAACGAATCCCATTTCATCAGAAAACTGTTCCTGAGTTATGTTTTGGGGTTTTAAAATTGTATTTCTGAGAAACAAAGAAGAAACATCATTATTATATGTTGCAAGTTTCAGGTTCGAAGGCATGATGTCACATGATCTCCTATCGATTAGTATTTTATTTGAAGATCTTGCCTGAAGTGAAAATATAGTGCAATTAATTCCGCTGAAATTTCTGTACTTTATATAAACACTGTACAAAAATAAAGCTACTACTATTATTCCATTCAAAAATTATGCTACCGATTTGTATTTTGTAATAGAAATTTTCCCTATTCACCTAGTAAATATTGCGAGAAGTGTTCTACTCAAACAGATAAGACTGAAGAAGAAGTCACGGCTAATAAAAAGAACCTTATATAAAATGTATGACTGAAGAAGGTTGCAGTGAGATAAAAAGTGTGACACAAAATTTCAGGATTGCCGCGGGAATAAATACTACTTATAATTATTTCAGCAACCTATGTCTCAACATGTTTCTATGAGTGACATTATTTTTGACAAATCACTGACCATTTTGCAAGTGTTTCACCTGACTTCCTCCGAATCACAGTGTTTAGCTTCTATGCAATTTGAAAATTACGCGTTTTGCGTTGTTTGAGTGAACATACACTAGCGAGAGAAGAGCTGGCCAAATTTCACCAAATTACCTGAGTTAATTTTACTAACAAAAAGTATTCAGTATTCATTCAGAACATATTTCCGATAATAATGTCGGTGAGCGACTTCGATAAACATGTCAAAATGCCTTCTATTCCCATAAAAATGCATGTGTCTTGAAAAGAAGAAATGGACAATGGGAGGGATGTGATACACACGAGATTCGAATAAGTACCATCTGAAAGCTGAATGAAACTGAGTAAGCATTTGTTTTGTTACAATTCCTGCACAGTTTACATGTTTGTTCATTCAAGTTCATCACATCAAAGTATGCACACTTACACAAATGAACAAAGTGAATTTTATGAAATGAAAACGAGAAGCCCCTGTTAATGTAAAATATAAGCAATCATGAAGCGCATTCAAATGATGAAATAATACAGACAGAACGAAATCTGTTGATATCAACGTATTGTAGGTAGAAGTTAATCAGGAAACCACATTTCGACACCATTTGTCAAGTCATGCTTCTTAGAACATTTCTATAAGTTTCCTTGAATACCACTTTTAGAGAGTTCCAGTGTTCTTCAACGCAAGTTTCCTCAGTATTTCCATGTGATGTCTCCGACTTTGCTCAGCTCACATATGTAGTGAAAGCATTCCCTGTAGTTTGGTCCTTGAATTTCAGAATATTGAACTTGGATTGTTGTCTGTCTCTAGTTGTTGCGAAGTATTTCAGGATCACCTTGAAGGTTCTTTCAAATAGTTAAATGTTTGATCTAAAACACGCTTCATTTCTCGACTTTGCATCCAGCAGGCATGCAGCGTCTCCACTTCATTGGGCAGTGTTCAGAAGACGTCTACCTGCTTCGTAGTGTGTCAGTCAGGTGAAATTCATATTGCTTGGTGTATATCATTGTGCTTGTACACGCATATTCTTATTACCAAATCATTGAATGCACTGGATTCTGCGGATATTTTTGCGTTCTCATGCATTTCAGCGATCGACAACTTCTTACCAGATGTGAGTTCTAATAATAATAATAATAGCTTTGTTCCTAACAGTATTTGTGGTACAGGTATGGAACTTTCAGCGTGCATTACAATATTGCATCTAATTACCTCATAAATTTTATAAGAATTTAAAAATATAAAGCAACAACAACAAAAGAAAAAGAAAGAGAAATAGAAGAAATAAAAAAGAACAGTATTGCATTCACATATTTAATCAATACACCACAGGATATGATATATAAAATTAGTTTGTAATAGAATATATGAGCAACAATATAATAGTAACAAAGAAAGGAGAACAAAAGCTAATGGGAACTATTTGTTAGAGTGCCGCAGTAAGGTGATCGTGTCATGCCTAACAGTTTTCTCATCACATAACAGCTGTGCCAGATAAGGTATTGTGGAGCTTTTGTACTTGGTAGTCCTGGCATATAGCTTCCCATATTTGCTTCTAGTTCTACCAGATGAAATGCAAAGAGAGAGCTGTGTATAGAGAGGATGCTCAGGGTCTGACAATATAGTATTCGCTAGTTTCTTACATGACATTATATGTCTATCCACAATGGTGTTAACCAGTTGGTTTAACGATATCCCACTTGCCCTACTAACAGCTTTTAGTGCCCTACACAGCGAAGCAAAGTCTTTCTTAAGTAGTCCAGGAAAGATTAATGGGGAGCAGTAAAGAAGCATGGGTAGAATACAGGAATTGACAAACTGAGAAAGCAAAGACTGCTTTATAACAGACTGTCTAAACTTCCTAACGTAGAACGTTAAGCGAAATATCATTCTAGTCACTAGCAAGATGTGAGAGGACCAGGGAAGATCGGAGGAAATACTCAGTCCAAGGTACTTGACATTTGATGTAGTTTCAACCTCTATGCCGTCAATGATAGTGGGACCATGTGAACTAGCTAGTTGTTGTAGGTCACTTTTTTGTCTGAAAGTGAAATTTACTACCTGACATTTAGACGGATTCAGCTTAAGACCGTTTGAAGAGGACCACTGACTAATTTCCGAGAGAAATTCATTTAATTTGGAACAGTCTGACTGAGAGTTGACAGGCATGGAGACAGAGAGGTCATCAGCATACTTGACAAAATTGGCTACATCAGAATGGGGCAAGTCATGTAAGAAAAAAGAAAACAGAAAAGGAGAAAGAACAGCACCTTGAGGAACACCAGCTAAAGTAAGTGAAGTAGTGGAGGACTTTCCATTGTAGACAGTGTACTGCTTCCTATCAGAAAAGTAGGAATACAACCACTTATTTATCCAGCTCTCACTCTGTGTTGCACCAAGCTTACTTAACAAGAGAGACCTAGGTACAGAGTCAAATGCAGATGTGTAATCAAGGAAGGCACACCGAACATATTTGGCTCCTCTATCCAAACTAGAGACTATATTATGATATAGAACTACAGCGGCATCTAAGGTACACCTACTATATTTATAGGCAAACTGGTTGGGGTCGTTAAAAGGCTTTAAAGAGGGTTCAAGATTAAGTAAAATAAGTCTTTCCATAACTTTTAAAAAAGGTGAGGTAATAGCAATAGGTCTAAACTTAACAGTAGGTCCACTTGTTGATTTAGGCACTGGAACAACCTTGATATTTTTCCATGAGTCAGGAATAAAACTTTTGGAAAAAGATTCATTGAAAATGTCGGTTAATGGGTAACATAAGATGTCAGCACACTTCTTAAGGATAACAGCAGGAACACCACAAAGATCAAGGGACTGACTAGGTTTGAGAGATTGAAGACACTGAAGAACATCATCCATAATAAAGCATGAGAAACTGTTATTATTTTTACACTATTTGAGTTAGGAATCATAACATCTGCAGGGATACATATGAAGGATTTATTTAGCATATCAACATCGACAGAAGTATCATTCATTATTTGCTTACCACCTGTGATTTCCTTTAATAGCTTCCACATATTAGATGAGGATTTACATGAAAGAAACTTCTGGTTATAGAGAGCATTTAGTCTTTGTAATTCGGCTTTAATTAAAGTGTTCATTCTCTTAACACCAGATTTATTTCTCATTTTGTACAAACTCTCTTTTTCACGGCGAAGCTTTTTGAGTTGAGAAGAGGCGAAACGGTCGAACTTTAAGAAGATTGTCTCTTTAGGACAACAAACATCAAGACAGAAATTGAGATAATGTGTTATGTTACTAATTGTGTTGTCAAGAGCTTGTTCAGTAAACAGGTCTCAGTTTGTGTCTTTTATCATTGTCCTTAGATTCTGTATGTTGTCATGTGAATAACATCTGTGTTGTGTTTTCTTTCCAAGGTGGGAGAAGACACTTTTGTGCAGCTTTTCATATAGCTTGGGCAATACTCTGAAAGTGATGATGAGCCAAGGGTAACGGATGTACACTGGTACTCTCATAACCTCAAGCGCATATGCAGCACCTACAACCAACTCTCACACGCACACAAAACAAGAAGGTGCAAGTAGACGCTAGGTTCGATGACTGCACATAAGTTTTAGTGCGTTGCCACTTCGTTACAATCTCCTTATGATGGGCCATTCAATGTCGTTAGTAGAAAAGATCACTTTTTTGCTATTGATCGATTTGACCGTCAAGATTCGTAAGTGTCGACAGGCTTAAGGCATTCCACATCGAAGACTCTATACTCTACATGCCCATACAACCAGCAACTACCTCTGCACCGACATACCGACCAGATTCCTTTGTTGAACGTCCAACTAAACCTAACAGTTCTTTGGATAAAACAAGTAAAGCACCGGTTACACGCACTGGCCGGCATGTGTACTGGTCTAAGCGATACTCTGAATTTGTTAACTAAACTGTTTAACTTACAAGAGAAGTTCATACTCTCATGTCTTTTCGCAGGTTACATTTACTTTTCACGGAATTTACTTTTTTGATTTCCTATGTAGCAGTTGCTACTCTCCCAGATACTAACCCTCTTAGATTTCCTTCACGTTCGAGTGTGTTCCAATATTTTATTTTTGGTATTGCAATCGAGCCGCTAGCTGTATCAGTCAACTCTGATGTCATATAGTGGCTGTCAACACGTGTAATTGCAAATCGAAGAAACAAAAATATAGACCAAAAGAAGAGAAATAAATAAAAAAGAAAAAAAAAGAAAATAGATAAAGAATACAAAAATTATTAATTCTCAGAAAAAGAGAAAGAATCAGCAGAAAGAATTCAGTGTTAAGTAACCCAAACTCGAAACTATTCACTGTCCGGTATAACTTGCGTGAACGTCTTGCTTACCTTTTCTATATAATTGAAAAGTTTCCATTTTGTAATTGCTAATTTACTCAATCTAAACTGTCCGACATTTTCCAGTTCTTTACTGTGGCAATTTCTCACTCTAGTCTGGTGAAAGTCTATTTGCGAGCTTTGACTGTGAAGATTTTTCAATTCATTCTTTATTCAGCTCGCCGTTTTCTTGTAACTAAATTTAAATGCCTATTCTCTCTCAGCTCTTTTTCCTTTAGCACTTACCATGTAACCCGTATTCATTATTGCGTAGTCGAAACCTGCATTTATTTCAATTCAACGTGGAATAGCTTTGATAATTTCCCCATGTTTCTGCAATTTCGAGGGCCAAGCTTTGGCAATATATGTATGCACTTTTAAAAACGCTCTTGCTAATTTCTACATCACTTTCCATTTTGTCTTTCCTTTCAATTTGTTCCTATACAACGCTGATATATTTATTGTCCTTGGTGTTGACTGTTGATGGAGTGGAACGTGAAGCGTTGGTTTAAGACGCAACTACGACCTCATAAGTCACATTCTAATCTCAGCTTGAACACAGGGGTGATATCATTCGCCCCACACACAATCAGTTTGTGGTCTGTAGCCTCCCACTTATACGGAATTGGAAATATGTAAATAAGTAGTGAGAAAGTATTAAAAAAATAATCAACTTAAAACTCTGTGAAACATCAATTAGATAGCAAGCGTCTTTTCTTTCATATTCCGATTTATTTCATACGTCATGCACATATCATTCATCCTTACCCTGAAACTTTTTATTTGTTTCGCTCTCAACCTCTATTCTTTCCTTCTTTAATTTTATTTTATTGCGCGAATCGTCAACTGCATACCTCTAATGTTCTGGCATCGCAGGTTACCAGTTTCCCACCAACCTAAAGAACACCTTCAATATTTTAAGTTTTCTTAAATATGTTTTATATAAATTTGCGTTACGCGAATTCACTTTCAATACGATTTACCGTTTTACTGAATTTCACAACATGCGAGCCTTCTAGTCATATTCAATCACTCATCACCTATTTCTGCTCTCCACATGTTTTATATCTGCAGCATATCATTCAAACTGATTCGATAAATACATAATGGACACCAAATTTTATCAGTTATCTGTTATCGCTTCACGTGTGTTCACGTTCACTCGTCAGTTGAACATTGGTTATTTCGCGAGTTGGGCGTCTAATGGCTTCCTCATTCTTTTAAGTAGTAAGGGTGTTTGTATTTTGGTGACCGCTATTATCAATACTGAGATGTTAGAAAGAGTTTGCTCGTGTGTTTCAATTCTTGAATTAGCATACTGTCGTATTTCAGACACATGTGTGAATGCTTTGCTGTCGGTCACTGATTGATGCAAGTGTTTTGGAAATTGTCGTAAATCCAGTAGTATGCATAACGGCTGACTAAGAGATTAGTTGAGAAACAGTCGAATTGCAATCTCACATGAGTAGATTTGCACTGCTTGTTGCAGTGAAATACGCTTCTCTCGGTGCGAGTGCCAGCAACAATACAAGTGTATTAATTGAAGTCTATGTGCAGAGTAATAAGCCTCATTGCTTTCCCAACGATATTCTCTGAAATATCGGTGGTCTCGCAGCTATCAGCAGTCAAATGATTTCCTCATATTTGTGTAAGTTTCTGCCAGGGTGTAAATAAATAGCTGACATCAAACTGTATCGCACCGTATCATTTTTCTCGTTATTTCCCATGGTTAGAAAGAGAACTCACATAGAAAACATCCCCTCAATATTGAAATTTTATCTGTCTATTCAAAGCATTCTTCATGAAACCTATGCACATATCTTCCTATTTGTTCGTTCGTTGCTTATAGAGCAAACACTTTGTTCACAAAGAGATGTGAGAAATAAAGTGAAAAGTGTGTGTCATCTCAAGGATGTCACAAGAATTCAGATGAGACTGATTCAATGTGGATAAAATATATCATGCTGCCTTATTAACGCACTCGTACCAGCCCGTGAGTATACCGTCATTGAGGTGATGCCAATGAAGGGTAGACTGCATGAATTTCTGTAATATTCTAAAACACTCAGTTGGAGATCAATTAGCGCATGCGGAGAAATTGAGTATTCACATGTTTCATTCAATTGAAACGCCCTCCTAACTGTTCATGACGAAGATATCTCAGCACTTAATACAGATAAACAGCAATATTATTGACAGTCGAAATTAGCACTATAAGATATCCATCTAACAAGTTTCTGTAGCTGCATATTTCTTTCAATCGACAATATCAGGTGATTGCCGGCGGGCTGTCGGAACTCTCACATCCTTTGAACAAGGAATTCGTTAATCATGTTTTCTATGATACCTCCAATTTCTAAGTGTTGAGTGACATGAGATTGAAGAATAATTCCATAATATCATTTGGCGCATTACTCGTTTTCGCGCCTTAATTTTCAGCTAGTATGGATTATTCCTACTGGTGACATTCGCCATAAATTAGGCGAAATCTGAACGACGATTACTGGGATGAGGAAACCCAAAAATATGTTTTGTTTCAATCAAATAAATTCTATTGGAGTGAAGCTTCATTCCGACAGGAGAACAGAAAATGGTCGTTTGTATAATATTATTATTACTATTTCTTATATTACTCATATTCATCGCTTCAGTCGTTAAGAACTGATATGACCATGATTAAGTAATCCAACCACAAGCAATCTCATACAAGAAACAAAACTCATTGGAATAATCGAAATTCACTGAATGTTCTATTTTCAGAGAATATCATGGAGGACATGTGATGATGATGATGAATGCAGGCAATCACACAAGAGAAGCAGTATAATAAAATTCACTCAATAATGTTAACCGAAATGCAAACAAATTTCTGATGAAAAACATGAGGAATCCAAATGAGTAATGAACATGCAAAACCGCCATAACAAACACACCAAAGAACGTACACATACGTGAAGCGATAACAGAGAACTGAGGAAATGTTTCATCACAAATATATTAATACAGTTCAAATGAAGCTAATGTCAGAAACTGAGGGAGATTGCATGCCAAAATTTCCTGAGGTGAAATTACAAATAATAATTGGGTTTCACGAGGTCAATGAAAGATAACATTCTTTATGACATGTTGGGGCGTGCACTGTCGAATCATTCACCCGTGGTATTCACGAGGATAGGTGGAACGAAAGGTATGAATCGATTGTACGGGTAATCTGTACACCAGTGATATGTTTTATGACAGGAATATCCACAGCACTCGTAGTCTCTTGTGCATTTTTCTCCAAGTTTCATACATTTGAAACAGGTCCCTGGTCCCACTGGTTTCCACGCACACCGTAGAGGACTGCAGCATGGATAGTCTCTCTCACAAGTTTGATTCAGACTCCGACATTGTGGCCATTGACCGACGGCTAAAATCAAGTGGAAGTAGAATTGAAATACGTTAATGAGCATCATTCAAGAGATAGGTGCATGTTTGCAAGTATGTATGTATGTATGTATGTTTACATGCATGTTTGTATGCGTGGATGAAAGGATGTATGTATGCATGAGTAAGTGCAAGATTGGATGTAGTTGGGAATCTGTCAATATGAGTGGATGTTGTGTGTGTGGATCTGCGTCTCTAATTGTTAACGCAATGCGATCGTTGATGATCTGATGCAGATACTGATTGTGCCTGCGATTCTGATAGTTATGTGGGCGTTGAGAATTCACCATGGCGGCTGCGGATGCAAATGATGTTGGTCGAGTGGTATGGTGACGGTGAAGAGGGAGAGGAGCAGGTCGGTAGAGATGATGGTGAAAATGACGATTTCGGTGACGATATTCTGCTGGATTCATTGGAATTCGAATGGGATGATGTGTGATCGACTGACAGACAAACTGAATGATTGACTTACCCGTCGTCATGCATACAGCACACAATACAACAAGGAGAACTGACGGAACACAGTGCATCATCTCGTCTGTCTGCTTGTTGATGGTTTCGATGTGATTTGATTAAGATATGTTAGCAGTAGGTGCTTATATATAGTTAGAGAAGACGATAAAACTAGACAAAATCACGAGTGATGCATTAGTCATGTCATCTACGTGATTCAACATGCTCTAGCGTGGATGGAGTGAATTTGTGATTCACAGATTTGTGAGTTGCATGTTTCATGCAATATGACAGATGATTTGATGAATGAAGCATTTCAGGCTCAACCACCCACATGAGCTCGCATCAAAGTATTATTATTCTCACTCATCTTTACATGATTCGAAATCAGAACAATCACACTCACACACAGCGGATTTTGTAGTCGACGTCATTATCGATTAGATTTTATCTTGATTAATCCCTAAGTGGTACACAGAAATATTAGTTGATGACGTTTCGAGCACAACTTATTGCTCATTATCATTTCAAGCCACTCACACAACTGTTTCTTTCATTCATATACTTGTGTGGAATTGACTAGATATTTGGAATAGACGCAGTGATTGAGAATCAAATGTCACATGCATTTGTGCAAGACACAGATACATTTATTGTTTAGAACACTTGTCATATCATACATAGGATTCCCGATATGGAAGCAGTTATATTGGTACTGAGGATGATCATCACCCAGCGTATTTCAGAGAGGGACAACCTGTGTTTTTCGAACCATTCTGCAATCACAATTCAACAAGGTAATATGATTTGTGGAATGTGTTGGATTGCCCGTGATTTCAGTCTGATATGTGGAACGATGAGAATATGGCGAAAATTGTGAATGAGTAATTTCAGAAAGAAACGATCAATTCCACTGCATGCATCACCAAACAATCACATGGTGGTGTGTGAAGGAGTTATACTCCTCAATATTGGTGTGAATAGATGGAGAGCGAGCAAGATGTGGTTTGAGAAAAGGAGTTGGATCACTGAAACTTTCCTCATACAACTGAATATATGCTATCCGAATGATTCATCAGTGATGTTTGAGATCTGCGAAGTAATAATAGGATTGAGGTCGAATGGTGGGAGACGAATACTGGAGATATATAAAAAAGTAATTCAGGACCCTATGTGACATGATTATGAGCAATCGATTGAGCTTGAAACGTCATCGCTAGATAGTATTGTGGGACTGTTTGAGCCCTCATCAAACGGAAATTATCTATAAAGCCTTTCCCATGTTACCATGTTTTCAATGATGACACGTGTAGGAGGCATTTGAAAGGTACTCTGTGGTTATAGAGTAACTCAGTCTGCCTAAGATATGGATGTTTCTTAACCGTTCATGTGTCTTAAATAGCTTTATAATGATTTTCTTAATCTTGTGTTCATTGTTCTGATAACAGAAACCAAATAACTAACTTTACGTTGATCTCACATTCAGTCACAAATCATCACACATACCACAATGAGCAAAATCTAAATGATGGAACTTTATTGACGTTCATGGCAGAAGTAGAAGGCATGTTGAATGATCGGCCGCTTGTACCATCATCATCGGATAGTAAAGGTAATGTAGCTCTCACGCCAAACCACCTACTACTTGTCTGTCGAAACATTAGTATGGAGACTCCATCAGATTCTGTCCAGGTACACAACTTCAGATGTAGGCAGGCTATGCATCTAGCAGCGTCGTTTAGAAGGAGATGGAGGCGAGAATATCTACCTTTACATCAAACTAGAAAGAAATGGATTCCATAATCTAAAAATCTCTCCCTGATGGATGCGGTGATGATTGCGCAAGAATCTTCGATTAGAGACCGTTGGCAGCTAAAGGTTACTGCGCTTACAATGAGTAATTTCCGTTCGTCCTACTTTACTATCTCGCGATGAAGTTTGAAGCTCAATCGATTGCTCATAATCATGTCACATAGGGTCCTGAATTACTTTTTTATATATCTCCAGTATTCGTCTCCCACCATTCGACCTCAATCCTATTATTACTTCGCAGATCTCAAACATCACTGATGAATCATTCGGATAGCATATATTCAGTTGTATGAGGAAAGTTTCAGTGATCCAACTCCTTTTCTCAAACCACATCTTGCTCGCTCTCCATCTATTTACACCAATATTGAGGAGTATAACTCCTTCACACACCACCATGTGATTGTTTGGTGATGCATGCAGTGGAATTGATCGTTTCTTTCTGAAATTACTCATTCACAATTTTCGCCATATTCTCATCGTTTCACATATCAGACTGAAATCACGAGCAATCCAACACATTCCACAAATCATATTACCTTGTTGAATTGTGATTGCAGAATGGTTCGAAGAACACAGGTTGTCCCTCTCTGAAATACGCTGGGTGATGATCATCCTCAGTACCAATATAACTGCTTCCATATTGGGAATCCTATGTATGATATGACAAGTGTTCTAAAGAATAAATGTATCTGTGTCTTGCACAAATGCATGTGACATTTTATTCTCAATCACTGCGGCTATTCCAAATATCTAGCCAATTCCACACAAGTATATGAATGAAAGAAACAGTTGTGTGAGTGGCTTGAAATGATAATGAGCAATAAGTTGTGCTCGAAACGTCATCAACTAATATTTCTGTGTACCACTTAGGGATTAATCAAGATAAAATCTAATCGATAATGACGTCGACTACAAAATCCGCTGTGTGTGAGTGTGATTGTTCTGATTTCGAATCATGTAAAGATGAGTGAGAATAATAATACTTTGATGCGAGCTCATGTGGGTGGTTGAGCCTGAAATGCTTCATTCATCAGATCATCTGTCATGTTGCATGAAACATGCAACTGACAAATCTGTGAATCACAAATTCACTCCATCCACGCTAGAGCATGTTGAATCACGTAGATGACACGACTAATGCATCACTCGTGATTTTGTCTAGTTTTATCGTCTTCTCTAACTATATATAAGCACCTCATCCTAACAGATCTTAATCAAATCACATCGAAACCATCAAAAGGCAGACAGACGAGAAGATGCACTGTGTTCCGTCAGTTCTCCTTGTTGTATTGTGTGCTGTATGCAAGGCGACGGGTAAGTCAATCATTCAGTTTGTCTGTCAGTCGATCACACATCATCCCATTCGAATTCCAATGAATCCAGCAGAATATCGTCACCGAAATCGTCATTTTCACCATCATCTCTACCGACCTGCTCCTCTCCCTCTTCACCGTCACCATACCACTCGACCAACATCATTTGCATCCGCAGCCGCCATGGTGAATTCTCAACGCCCACATAACTATCAGAATCGCAGGCACAATCAGTATCTGCATCAGATCATCAACGATCGCATTGCGTGAACAATTAGAGACGCAGATCCACACACACATCCACTCATATTGACAGATTCCCAACTACATCCAATCTTGCACTTACTCATGCATACATACATCCTTTCATCCACGCATACAAACATGCATGTATACATACATACATACATACATACTTGCAAACATGCACCTATCTCTTGAATGATGCTCATTAACGTATTTCAATTCTACTTCCACTTGATTTTAGCCGTCGGTCAATGGCCACAATGTCGGAGTCTGAATCAAACTTGTGAGAGAGACTATCCATGCTGCAGTCCTCTACGGTGTGCGTGGAAACCAGTGGGACCAGGGACCTGTTTCAAATGTATGAAACTTGGAGAAAAATGCACAACAGACTACGAGTGCTGTGGATATTCCTGTCATAAAACATATCACTGGTGTACAGATTACCCGTACAATCGATTCATACCTTTCGTTCCACCTATCCTCGTGAATACCACGGGTGAATGATTCGACGGTGCACGCCCCAACATGTCATAAAGAATGTTATCTTTCATTGACCTCGTGAAACCCAATTATTATTTGTAATTTCACCTCAGAAAATTTTGGCATGCAATCTCCCTCAGTTTCTGACATTAGCTTCATTTGAACTGTATTAATATATTTGTGATGAAAAATTTCCTCAGTTCTCTGTTATCGCTTCACGTATGTGTACGTTCTTTGGTGTGTTTGTTATGGCGGTTTTGCATGTTCATTACTCATTTGGATTCCTCATGTTTTTCATCAGAAATTTGTTTGCATTTCGGTTAACATTATTGAGTGAATTTTATTATACTGCTTCTCTTGTGTGATTGCCTGCATTCATCATCATCATCACAGGTCCTCCATGATATTCTCTGAAAATAGAACATTCAGTGAATTTCGATTATTCCAATGAGTTTTGTTTCTTGTATGAGATTGCTTGTGGTTGGATTACTTAATCATGGTCATATCAGTTCTTAACGACTGAAGCGATGAATATGAGTAATATAAGAAATAGTAATGATAATATTATACAAACGACCATTTTCTTTTCTCCTGTCGGAATGAAGCTTCACTCCAATAGAATTTATTTGATTGAAACAAAACATATTTTTGGGTTTCCTCATCCCAGTAATCGTCGTTCAGATTTCGCCTAATTTATGGCGAATGTCACCAGTAGGAATAATCCATACTAGCTGAAAATTAAGGCGCGAAAACGAGTAATGCGCCAAATGATATTATGGAATTATTCTTCAATCTCATGTCACTCAACACTTAGAAATTGGAGGTATCATAGAAAACATGATTAACGAATTCCTTGTTCAAAGGATGTGAGAGTTCCGACAGCCCGCCGGCAATCACCTGACATTGTCGATTGAAAGAAATATGCAGCTACAGAAACTTGTGTGTGAATGTGTTGACATGTGTCTTTGACGCCTACGATGATGATGACATTGAATATCTGATGCAGATACTGAAAGTGGATGTAAACCTCTTTGTCAATTTGGTTGTTTACAATCCACATTTACTGAAGCGTAGGCAGATAATGGTGGTCAAGTGGAATGGTGATGATGATAATGTAGAGGATGATGATGATGATGATGATGATGATGATGATGATGATGATGATGATGATGATGATGATGATGATGATGATGATGATGATGATGATGATGATGATGATGATGATGATGATGATGATGATGATGATGATGATGATGATGATGATGATGATAGACATGTCGATTACGGTGACGATGATTTTGGTATTTTGCAATTGGTTTATTTCAATTCGAATGAGCTTGATAATTATTCATCAGGAGATATAAAGTAGTCAGAACACCAAGACCCACTCTTCAGCTCGCCCCTAAGAAAGACGTGTACATCAAGCTTCCCTATATGAGGCATCAAAGCACCTTGATAACTAGACAAAGACTGAACGCTGCTGTCAAAAAGACTTTTCATGCAGCCAATATCATAATAATAGAGAATGTAAAGCCAATATATCTATCTAAGCCCTTCTAACATGCGAAAAATGACGTCACATCCCTCTGTATTTACCAATTTGAATGTACGTGTGGACACACATACATAGGAAGGACTCATCGATCTCTGCAAGTAAGGGCTTCATAACATATTCCTTAATGGCTTCAGAAACAAATGGAATCTTCAGAACCTATTAACGGTGAGAACAGGAGACCTAGATCTTCTATTGCGAAACATATTATGGAGACAGGACATAAAATTGACGTTAACAGATCTTTTGAACCTATTCATAAAACGTGTTTGGGGCGTATCCTAAAGTTTGTGGAAGCCCTAGCAATTATATAGTTTAAGCCACCTTTATGTGTTCAAAAGCAATTTGTCATCACACTAAACCTTCCTTGGTAAATTTTGTGTTGTCACCATAGCAGATGTACTATTACCTCTGTTATTTGGTTTAGTAGTCTTCATTGCTACTTTGACCTTGAATATGTCCTTAAAACTTGACCTAAGTCTATTTTCTCACCTCTTTTCTCTTTAATTATTTCATATATATTCCTATGACAACTCCGTGTGTGATCACATTGTTCGAAATGTGTTGCGCAAATACATTACACGATTCAGACAAATTACGTCTTCTTATTGCTTTATCTAAATTCATAAAGGGAACTAATTGTTTTTAATTTTTAAAGAGAAGACTGCCACCACACACTACCAAAAGGTTAAATGAACTTGTTAATCTTAGGTGTAAAATTATCGTCGAACGTAGCACGTTGGAATTTTATGAATTATGTATTAAAAATCATTCCTTCCAGAGACAATTTTATAAAACTTTGAAATTCAGTTAATTACAACCAAATATCTCTTATCTTGTTCATCTTACAAAGTAACATATCGGAAATGTTAAACAAACGTTACAAGGATCACTTGTTCTTCATACCGATGCGTCACTTATTTTATCTGAATTATCAATAATATGCAACATGAAGTTTCTTCAGTTTTGTTAAGACGTTACTCAGAAAACTAAGACGAATATACCAAATAAGCTGAAGAGTTCAACTGATGATCGAAACCGCGTCGATGTCTTTCCGGTATATCCTGATAAGTAAGTTACAAATCTTTCTGATATTACTCTATCTACTCATCAGAAAGAAGCATTATCCCTTGAATTCAATATTTGTGTTTCTCGCAGGCAATTTACGGATTGAGCCATACATACTGAGTTTGAAAACTTATATGACCAATTCAAACCTGTTGCCGCAATATCCGATGAAGATTGAGGTTGGTTTAAGACCAAGATTGTGGATATAGCTCATCAGTTTTTAAACAACAACCCAAAGGAGAAAAGAATTTTAAATTTCCAGCATTTCAACGCCTTGAAAGAGCTATGGGAAAATTCTAATATAATTATTACGAAACCTGATAAAGGTATTGAGTCGTTATTATGAATAAAAGTGACTATAAATCTAAAATGATGTCTATTCTTGATGATAAAAGCAAATTAAGCCGTGATCCCTCGTCAGAAGATATACAGTTGTTGCAGGGCCAAGTGACAGTTAATCTAGTGAAGCTTCAAGGTCTAAATGCTATAAGTAAAGATGAATTCGACTCATTAAAGCAATCAGATTGTAAATTTCTGCATATGTATTGCTTGCCAAAAATACATAATCCTAATAATCCTCTACGTCCTATATTGTCAATGTGCAAATCTCCAACACATAAACTTGCTAAATGGTTAGTAGAATTATTGCATCCAGTCAAAACACAAATCTGTAAGTAGGTGTTAAAAGATATCTTCGAATGGGTTGCTTTACTTGACAATGGTAATATTAATATTATGAATAAGAATATGTACTCTTTTAATGTAAACTCGTTGTTCACTAATGTGCCTTTGCTCAAAACAGTTGACATTTTGTGTGATTATATTTCGACAAACAATCTTTTCATCCTATTACATTACACGATTCAGACAAATTACTTCTTCTTATTGCTTTATCTAAATTCATAAAGGGAACTAATTGTTTCAAATTATTTAATACGAAATATTTTCTTCGGAAAATTATCTGTTTTCATTTCCTCCACGTCACAATTCGAATCAGGCACGCATTTATTTTCTCTCAGTCACCCTTCTATCACTCCAGTGTTATCACATCTCTTGTGTTTCTTCCTATTTTCTTTAACACAAGCGAGCAGTGTGACTTGACATTTGCTACTTCATTTCCATCAGTTTAATAGTATCTGCTGTCTATACGGAATGCGTATACTCTTCACTGCTGACCACCGTTCATTTTAATCGTCTTAAACGATGTCTGCAATTCTTGAGTTGTTCAATTTCATAATAAGCATAGTGACAGTATTTGAAACCGAGTGGTTTTCATAACTATTGTTTGAAATCACGGAATACACGCATTGGATCATAGGGAATAAAAAGACAGTTACTGCGAATGAAATGTTCTTTTCGACGAAGTCCTCATCTAGGCTGTACATTCGTGTATTTAAATCAAATGGATGGGAAAGTGTCAGAAATATTTCCAGTTAACGGTCAAATTATTAAAATTTATAATTGGGAATAAGAATGCCATAATAAACAGGGGGACGGATAAAAGCCATACAAAGTAGTAAAATAACGGAGAAGATAGACATTATGCAATTTGGGTTAGAAATGTAGAAATAACAAAATAGGCAGGACGCTTAGATAAAAAAAGTAGGGTGATGAATAATTAATTGTTTATGCAATCATGGATTAAATATGTCGATATAGGAAAATTACAAAATAAAAAGCAAGTGTGGATAGGTAAATATGGTAGTGTAGACAGGGATCAAGTAATAAATTTTAAAAAACGTGAACAAACAGGAAGTTTAGATGGATGACAACTTGCAATGTGCCTGGGTTACAACATAAAACGTTGAGTTCATTGAAAATCCGACCCTGTAAATATGACTACATTATTCTGTCTGTCAACATAAATTCAGACCACATACTGTGTAATTCAACCAGCTACCTGCTTGTCTCACACTGACCAGACATCATCACAATTTGCAGCATCCGACAGTACGCTGGATGGCGTAGTTACCACTAGTTATGACATAAGAAGACGTTCCATTATATCATAAATAGCATGCATGCAGAGAAATGTGTGATCGTGTAGAAAATACATTGATTTGAATGTCCATCAGAAAAGCTGCTGCAAATAATTCAGAAAGTTCATTCTGCAGACGAAACTTTCAACGACGGCTAAGAGGATCCAGGATGATTCAATCACTGAAGCATGTAAATGACTGAATTTGTGTAAGTCCCATGAGACGAATGCCGCACGTCTGCATTCACATAACGTCCATGAAAAGCTTCGACTGAGACTCATAATGAGTGTGTATCGTTACGAACTATCAGGAATCCTACACTCAAAATGATAGTGTATCTATTTTGTCAACTCTACAACAAATTGCAGTAAACATTTGTGATTTTTGCGGATAATGCATATCCAGATCTGTGACTGATGACGTAGAATTCTGTTGTCGATACATGGCTGTCACATTTCCAAATAAGAAGAATCAGAATGACGGAAACGGCATGAAATTTCGACTCTCTGGTTGTAAAAGTGAATGCTTCCACGCTGAATCAACGTGTCTTCTCCCCTGACTACATGGTGTTTACATAAGTCAATTGAGCAGATGAGTCAAATGACATCATGAATCACATTCATATACTCGACTCTCCTGACGCCAGTTAAACTGGTAGGATATCATGACAATACGTTCTACCAAAGTTCCATATGGAAGAAGTAGTGCTTGCGACAAGGATTTGAAAACACACCCACCTCACTAGCTTGGACGTTTTCTGAGTGGCTTTAGGCATGATAATACATTGAGAGCCGTTAGTGGCGTCAGTGACATTGTTCTATGAAACAACACAACTGAACTGCATTCATGACCATATAAACTTCACTGAATTTCCGTTGCACTCGTGTAGTCGAGGTAATATGGACTGGAGAAGAGCTTCAGGAAGTCAGCCAGTCAACCGATGTGTCTTGTTTATATGGAAAAAAATTATGAATGGAGAAGGAATATGCCCGTACAATGTGCTGAACCAAATCATCTACTCAGATAGCAGCAACGAAATGAGAAGATATATCTTAGGAGTGCAGTGAGTATATGTACACCTACAAACGTTTCGAGTGTAGACTAGGTTATATTCCTCCTGCAGCCTAAGTCTTAGCAAAGTAAGAGGACATTAATGAACTGTGTGTTCACAAAGGCTCTATGCAGCCTCTTCAATCACCATATCATTGGTACTATTCGTTCTTGTTTCTGCTTCTTCTTCGTCTTCTTGAAAATCTGTCCTTCGAAATACGCGTAGGCCATTCTTTGTTTCCAAAACTTGTTTTCAATATTTTCAGCTTCTATCGCGTATCAAGTATGTCGGAAAGACAATGTTTCAATCATAAACTGCGCACCAACCATTCTTATTTATAAGGAATATACTTACCTTTCTTCAAACACACTTAATAGCTGATGCATTTGAAATAGCCGTCTTACTAACTGAAAATTAGCAATCATGTCATTCGCCAAACCCCCTCCTCCAAATCACAATGCAGAATTTTGCCAGCGTGGTCGTGACGAGTTTGCCACCAATGATATCTAGTGAATAACAGTAGTCTGAGAAGAGGAGATAATGAGTTCAGTTTCAATAGCAAACAAAATGATGGATGTAATGCAGCTAATATCAACTCACAGTGCTTACTAGTAGAAAGAAGGATCGACTGAAACACAAAAGTAATGATACGAATGAAGGGTTCGCAGAGGAAATGACCGATATTTGATGTCTGAAAAATTCACAAAGAAAATCAAAATTTTTGACTGAGTGAACATACTTATCCAGCCAATTTGTAATCGACCTATCCAACCTTCTACAAAACCATATATATATATATATATATATATATATATATGCAAACTCACTTCACCATTTTGTGCATAACGTAGTACCGTATACCCGAGAAGTCATGTGCTTTGCATTTCACCAGTCACTCATCATTTTGTTCAATTGATCAAGTGATATGTTGCTCAAGATATCTTCGAAGACATCTGAAATGTCATTACCGGAATCGGTAAAATAGTTTAATGTGTTTATAAATAATTGGATCTATGAGAGCGTTGTTATGTCGACAACAAACACAACAAATCTTATGTATATATTTATACATATGTATATATACATATATTAGTATGAAGAGGAGGAGCTGAATGTTCTTAATGTGTTGAATTGCGTGAATCTATAGGTTTGTAATATTGTTGCTGTTGCTTTCGTTACCATTAATGTTTCACTGTCAGCGGAATAAACAAGAAATTATCCGGTCGAATGTATTTTCCACTTTCGCCATATATTCCATTTGGAATGCAAGCGAACAATAATAATAGTACAATAATCCAGGAAGATATACATGCTACCGTTCATTGATGCTCATTGTCCACCTGACAACTCTCAGCGATTGACCTGTTGATTATCGGTACCACAAGACAGATAATTATCATAATTAGTATACATTCGATCATAATTTGCTATCGTATGGATAGCGAATTATTGGTCAGCCTGTTCAATAACATGCCTACTTGAATTTCCATCCGAGATAGTCAACTTAATCTTATTTAATTCCTGTCATTGTAATAGTTCGATTATGCGACTGGGCTGGCGAATGCACTTACTTATATTTTGAATTTGATTGCAACCTACATTTTCACATTTCTTGAAGAATACAGATAAATACCAGGATGCTTATTTCAAACTTCAGATCGACCAGCACTATGGTTCTTGATGTTTTACTTCGAAAACCTCGATGGAAAGAAGTTATTTCACAAGAAAGCGAAGCGAAAATTGTGCAATATCTATCTATGATTTCTGTATAATAATAATTATTATTCTCATCGCTGATTCTACTATTAAAACGCTGTTCACACATATTCAATCATACAATCGGTGATTTTAAATTCATGCATCTAGTACTTGCCACTCAGGATTCTCATAAATGACGTGATATTTTACAAGTGAGAACGACCATAACTGGCTCACTTTTCTTTGCAGAACAGTAGAATTTAGCTTTGAATGATCTCTTCATCAACTAGAACTCTCATGTCCATACATGCATGAAACACTGTTTGTTGATGATGAGATAGGAGGTTGAGGTGCTCAGATTAAAAGTGAATCGAAAATCGCCTTATCTTTTCGTCCTATGCACTGTTCATAATTGGTGGACACTTGCCAGTCATCGTTGTATTACCCAGTGTGGAAGGCGTATCGAGATGACAGATAACGTGTTCTTCGTTTTTGCACAGGTTTTCTAAGGCATCTGGAAAATGTCTTCAGTGAAGAGGTCGTGTTTTCAGTATCCCGAGGAAATTTCTCCCACTGAGTGAAAAAGTCTGAGAAAGGTGATATAGAGGAAGAGAGATGATTGTGACGTGCGAATATCTAGTGGGCACTAAATATGAACTCGTTCACAAGAGACTCTTGTAATTATCACTGAATGTGAATGACTCACTCAGGACTGGCGAATAGAGATTGAGTAACCAAGAACAAACAATTATCCAACATTTCATGAATATTTGAGTCAAATATTCCAAATAACAAAGAATCATTAGAATTATCGAAATTCAACGACAATCAGTTTCTCCGAAGATTTTCAGGGAATATTATCGACAATCGATAAATCGCAACGTTCAGGTTGCGAATTATTACGCAGAAAATTGAAGTCGATGAATGTGGTGCACTGAGCAGTACGCGCTTCAATGTTATTCTTGCTAACAATGCACCCATTCATTGAAATACTGAAATCGCCTGTGAGATTATAATTTTGGAATGCAACACTTCATCCCACAGTTAAAGTTTCTCAATACCACGGGAATTCCCTCACTCTGCAATACACCTTCTTCAGCTAAGTGACAATGTGCACATGCCTCGATACGACTTCAGTATTATGATACAGTCCAGGAAGAAAGATACTCAATCTTGCTATCTCTAACTTAGTGATGATACTAATGGTTACCAAAAGCAAACACGATTTCTGTGATTTGAAAAGCAGCATGGAATACAGTTGAAAAGCAAACACGCAAAACCATCATGTAAAACACAACAAAGAAAGTAAATACACGCGAATCGATAACACACAACTGGAGAAGTTCTTTTATCACAAATATATTAATACAGTTCAATTTATATCAATAGCAGAAACTGAGCAGGACAACAATCAAATATCTTTTAAGGTGGATTAACAAATAATAACTGGGTTTCAGGAGGTCAATAAATGATTATATAATTTATAACATGTTGTGGCGTGCACCGTCGAATCATTCACCCGTAGTATTCACGAGGACAGGTGTATGGAAAGGTATCAGTCGATTGAGCGGTTGATCTGTACACCAGCGATGTGCTTCATGGCAGGAATATTCACAACACTCGTAGTCTGTTGTGCATTTTTGTCCAAGCTTCATACATCTGAAACAGGTTCCCGGTCCCAATGGTTTCCACGCACACCGTAGAGGACTGCAACATAGATTGTTTATATCACACGTCTGATTCAGATTTCGACAAGTTGACGATTGACTGTCAGCTGAAATGAATAATAATATATCTTTGTATATTTGGATGTATGAATGGATGGATAGATGAATGAATGAGTGCATGAATGCGTGTCAGTGAGAATCCTTCGATATGAGTGAATACGTTTGTGTGTGTGGATCAGCGTCCGTTATGGTTAATGCAACGTGATCGATGATGATATAATGCAAATACTGAATGTGTTTGCGATGCATTCAGTTATGTGGCCGTTGAGAATTTACCAAGGCTGCTGCGAAAACAGATACTGTTGGTCGAATGGTATGGTGACGGTGAGCAGGAGGAGAACGGTGTAGATGATGATGGATTTGACAACTTTAATGATGATATTTCCGTGGTTATGCAAATGGCACAACTCACTGATTGACTTACCCGTCGTCATGCACATTGCATATATTACAGCAACGAGAATTTCAGGAACACAGTGCATCACTTCATCTCTCTGCTTGTTGATGGCTTGAATGTGATTTGATTATGATTTGTTAGGATGAGGTGCTTATATATAGTCGAAGAATGTGATGAAAATGGAGAAGATCATGAGTGATGCATTATTCAGGTCATCTACGTGATTCAGCATGCTTTGCGTGGGTTGAGTGATGTATAAAGCTTTCCAGGCTCAACCGAACCACTTTGATTATTTATTTTTTTTGATTATTTTGATTTACAGCTTGACTCCACACCGTATTTTCAGTACAAGTGTGGAATTTTCAGCATGGATATCGGTAGCCCAAATTCAGGCCGACCATAGATATCGAGTGTGCGCCGGCAGGGGATCGAACCCCGGACCATGTGCATGGTCGACGAGATTCCTAACCACTGTGCCACCGACGCGTGCCTCAAATTATTTTTGGTACTCTTTTTGACATGCCTTGAAACCAGAACACTCACACCCACACACAGCGAATTTTGGAGTCGACGCAATTATAGATAAGATTCTATTTTGTTTATTCACGAATTGGTGCACAGAAAGATTAACTGTTTACGTTTCGAGCACAATTTATTGCTTATAATCATGTCAAGTCACTCATATATCTTTTTTTCATTTACGCGTTTGTGTGGAATTGACGAGATATTTGGGATCAACTCAGTGAATAAGAATGATATGTCAATTGTTTGTGCAGGACACAGATACATGTATTGTTGAGGACAATTGTCATATCATACATAGGATTCCCTCAGGGTAAAATGTAGAACTAACCTGAGTGAGTTTCCATGGGGTCATCAATATCCCCAGTTGTTGCAGATATATTCATGGATAGATAGAAAAACTTACGGATTCAAACGTTCAACCCTGACCCAGAATTACGGCGGAGGTATCTAGATGACAGATTCACTGCACTTAGAACACGAGAACACATTAACTCAAAGGTGAAGGCAACTGAATTCACATATGAATTGGGAAGTCAAGGAGGGTGTGTGATTTGCGAAAAATAATGTCACTCACATAAACATTATTTCATCGTGAGATATAAGTTGCTCTCAACACAACAGTCTTCGTCATCACACACCTTGTCACACACATACATACTGTGTCCGCGTAAACGCATTTACCACACAACAAGGTTGCCACGTTCGCTTCTTCATCCGATTCTTCGTCTCGCTCACAACACAGAATCTCAGATGAAGTGGAAGAAAGCGAGGAGAGTGAATAATTGAAATATTTTGAATGAGTGCACTGTGGGATTTGTATTGCCAAGCCAAGTGCAGTCTCCACCAGAATTGAAGAGACAACATGATACATCACATCATTTCATAAAAGATCTCTGGACAATACATATCCGGCTAAAATTGATTTGTCATTGAAAGTAAGAGTGAAGCATAGATCTTTATTTGATTACTGTTTTCACAACGATGAACACAAGTGCAGGCATATCCTTAAACAGACGCCTAAGACATTTGCACAGTTCGCTCAATACTCAAGATCAGATGGTCAGAAAATATCAGCAATAAAGACCCGTAGAAGCAAACCAAACGCGAACCGATAGTGCAACAAATAGGCAAGAAAAAATGAAGATGGATTGGCCATACCCTGATATCACTAGATTGGCCCTCGAATGAAACCTGAAAGAGAAGTGGCGGGTTGGTCCTCCAATGATGACTTCGAGTAGTTCATGTGAAGATGAGATGAAAGCATGTGGGCAGACTTGTAGACAGGTGAAAACTCCAGCAGAGAATCGAACGCAATTCAGATGTGCGACTGAAGCCCTATGTTCCTCTAGGAATAATTGGAAATAATAATGATAATCACCATCAACATCAGCTACAATGCCGTCATCAGCGTCAGATGAATGTCAACGTCACTGGAGCCATCACAGAAGCAGGTCATAACACACACGCACACATCGACGGATACTCACCGACACTCATTCATTCACTCATATATACAGCCATCCAGTCATCATTCCACTAATCTCCTGAATGATGCTCGTCAACTTTTTTCACTTCCACTTACGCTTTGCATCATTTCGGACAATAGTAAATCTCCAACTTGTTATCAAATGAACCAAACGCGTGCAACAGAAAATCAATGACAGTCAGCACTTCTCTGTTCAACACGAAACAGGAACACGTGTCAGGCGTTTGTACGAAAGACAGCTTTGCAGAAATGACAATGTTTGTTGTCTTGAATATAACTGCTCAGCCAAATGACAGTAGTGTACAAAACAACTCGCCAAAGTTATTGTACTTTCCAATTCAAACATTTGAGTGAAATCAGCGTGAATACTACTGCGGAACCGTGGACGGTATACACCATTTCGGATCACAGAGGGTAGTGTGGACTATTATTGAGCTCTTCCAACACCTGTGAATTTCACACTCGTATTCACAAAATGTTCTGCATCTAGAGACATCCACTCACTCTTCAACTGAATTCACCTATCTGATTTCCCTATTATGTGAACCATCTCATTCACATTTATTCGGTAAATGATTAGCGTGTAGCATGTTCGAAGTTCAGTTGGCTTCTTCGTGCTAATCCTTAGACATACTGTTTGTATTTGGGTTAACACGAGTAAGAGGACTGAGTGACAACATTGTCGCCAGTGTGTTTTCCTTCCTGGATTAGATCGTAGGACGTTGGCAAATTAAAGCATACTGCTGTATTTAGTGCACTCATATCAATGGGTGGGTTCAGTGCCATTAGGATGAAGCAGATTTATTGAAGACTGCTCACAATTCCTGTTATATTGAAAGACTGTGAGATCAACTGCAGCATGCTGAAATTATAAACCCACAGCCGGCTAGAATAGCTCAGTGTAACAGTCAGAAAGGAAACCAGCACATTCATTGAGGTTTATTTGCTGAGTATGCTGCCTCAAAATAAACGTCCCAATTCACTTGTTCAATGTGATATTCCACGCGATATTCGCTGAAAATCTGAGCGTAAATCAATTCTTATTAGTCCAGCGATAGTCTCATATTTGCCTATGGCGGCCCTATGTATTCGGGCAGTGTTGGATAAAATATTCGTACGCAGGAAGTACATTCAAATTTAGTGGTCATCAATAGGTCACCTATCATCGACGGTTATTATTATTATTATTAGTATTACTGTTCAATTAACTTACACACATTTGCATCTCATATGGTGACACTGAAATTCTCATGAGCAATATGAGTGCAAACTCGGAAGAGATGACTTGGGAAGAGAAATCACATTTGGTAAGTGTCTGTGGATTGTTAAAATGAACGAGAACGCAAAAATATCCGCAGAATCCTGTGATTTCAATGATTTGGTGATAAGAGTCGGTGTGTACAAGCACAATGATTAAAACCAAGCAACATCAGTTCCACCTGACTGACACACAACGAAGCAGATGGACTTCTTCTGAACGCTGCCCAATGAAGTGTAGACACTGCATGCCTGCTGGATGTAAATTAGCGAGAGGAAGCGAGTTCAAGCTCAAACATTCAACTATTTGAAAGAACCTTCGGAGAGAGCCTGAAATACTTCGCAGCAACTAGAGAGAAACAAAAATCCAAGTTCAATAATCAGAAATTAATGGACAAAACTGCAAGGCATGCCTGCACTACATATGTGATCTAAGCAAAGTCGAAGACGTCACGTGGAAATAAAGAGGAAACTTGCGTGGAAGAACGGTGAAACTCTCTGAAGGCGGTGTTCAAAGAAACTTATAGAAATGTTCTAGGAAGTATAACTAGACAAATGATGTCCTAATGATGTTTTCTGAATGACTTCTTTCAACAATACATGTATTTCAACAGGATTTAGTTCTCTCTGTATTATTTCATCATTTGAATGTGCTTCATGATTGCTTTTATCTTACATTAACAGTAGCTACTCGTTTTCATTTGTTAATATTCACTTTTTCCATTTGTGTAAGTGTGCATATGTTGACTTGAATGAACAAACATAAAAGGAATTGAAACAAAACAAATTCTTATTCAGTTTCATTCAGCTCTCAGATCGTACCTCTTCAAATCTCGTCTGTGTCACATCTATCGCATTGTTGCTTTCTTCTTTTCATGAAACATCAATTTTTACCGCTTCCAGGGGACTGCAGAACATTGTCAACAATTCATGTGTTCATCTTGAATGCAGTTATGGCACCACTAGTTCGAATATTTTGTGAAAGATATAGTGATCAGGGCGCTATTTGTTATTGGCATATTGCTTCTGATTATTCGCAAATAGTGAGAAAGATGATATGGCTGAAGACAGTTTGATGTAAGCAATGTTTTTTTCTTTTTGAAGTACATAAAAATGCAATGGAATCTCAATCGAATTTGGTCCTCAAATTTACCGAGAATACCATGGCGAACCAGTGAATCGCATATAGCATACTCAGAAGATAGGAGTCAATCAATGTGATTAATTGTCTCTCGCATACTGCACCGAGTAATGCGTATTTCCATACAATACATGTTAACATTGCATTCACTCATTTATATACTCCATCTTCTTTTAAGATTGTATTTTCGGAAGCCTGCATTTCATCTCCTAGACAGTGTCTCTGAATACCACATGAATTTCAGCAGTCGTCAATTCAACTGATTCACCAAAATCACAGTGTACCCATGCATTGATACGAGTGCCTTACATGCAGCAGTATGATACCATCCTCCGACTTTGTATATGCTAATCCAAGATGTGAAACATACAAGCGAACTATTCCTTACTTCTCAGTATTGATAACAACGGTTATTAAAACACAAACAATTCCATATTAGTTTCTTTATTAGGTATATCACACAGTGAAACAGTATTATTTACTGGATGACGTTTCGAACAAAATTTATTGTCCATAATCATATCAATTGTGATCACACGACTTTGACACTTGAGTTTTATAGCTTTCTTTGTTTTCTCCAATTTGTCGTAGGGGGAGTAGAATTTTCCATATATCGGGGACAGGTGATGAATCATTCCTATTACATGTATTGCAGTTGATTCAATAAACAAAGCTTCTGTTATCAATCTCTCCCTATACCTTGTGACATTAGATTTTAAAACTGTCATCCTATCCCATCCTATTGTATGGTTGTGTGTGACTGCATGTAGTGCTATAGCTGAACTATTCTCCAGATTTCTTATTTTATTCGGGTCAACCAATCTAGATTTTGCTAAGTTTTTATGTTCAGCTAGTCTGACTGCCCCTGTTCTACTAGTTTGACCTATGTATTTGACCTGACAGTCATACCAGCAGGGTATTAGATAAACTAAATTGTTTTGTTTTAAAGGCTCCATAGGATCCTTTAGCCGACAGAGCTTGTTTCTAATTGAGTTCGTGGGTTTGAATGCCAGCCACTTTTATTTTTGCCTGCCTTGTTAGGAATTTTGCCTAGGGTTTCTGAGGTTCCTTATTTGTATGGAATTACTACCGATGATTTAGATTCCTTATTCTTGGTGTTGTCTTGCGCTTATTTGACATGCATGTCGTCATTATTATTATTATCACTATCACTACTATCATTATTTATTTTATTTTTACATTTCCGTACATATTTCCTGACTAATTTATCCGGGTAATTATTAAGTTTCAAGGCTTCTTTTATATGTATCAGTTCTTGTTTTAGATTTTCTTTGGTACTACTTTATTTTTGTGCTCTGTCATTTAAACATTTCACCAATCCTATTTTTACTGACATAGGATGGGATGATTGGAAGTCCAAATATCTGTTTGAGTGTGTGGGTTTCCTGTAAACACTAGTGTTTAACTTCCCATAGTTAGATAGATAGTTAGATAGTTATCACAAAGGCAGACAAAGGAAATGCAACAGTAGTACAAGACAAATCAGACTATTTGGACAAAATAAATACTCACATACAAACAGGACCGTATGAGATAATTAATAAACCAATAGATACAGTTTTGAATAAAGTTAAGAAATCCACAGCGGATCGTATACGCCGAATGAAGCCGTTTCTAGGTGAGTCTAAGTGGTTAAATTTAATGCCCAAAACTAATAACCCCAGTAGGATGTATGGTGTTGTTAAAGTTCATAAGTCAGGATACCCTATTAGGCCTATAGTTGATTTTAGAAATTCACCTACTTATGAATTATCTAAATATTTAGCCATGGTAATAAATCCACTAAAAATCCACTCGAAATCTAGACAAACTAATTCTTATGAACTAAAACATAGATTAGATAATTTAAAATTAGATAATGAAGAAAAAATTGGTTAGTTTTGACATTGTCAGTTTATACACACGTATACCAATAAATATGGCTATAGAGGCAGTCAGAAACGAACTCATTTCTGACCAAGAACTCGAAGTTACGACAAAAGTGCCACTTGAGGACATAATGCTGGGAGTACAGCTGTGCCTGACTTCCACAGTATTTAAATTCCAAAGGAAAATATACAAACAAATTGAGGGAGTTTCCATGAGATCACCAATATCCCCAGTGGTAGCAGATATATTCATGAATAAGTGGGAAAGCATAGCGATTGAAACGTTCACCCCCACCCCAAAAGTATGGTGGAGGTACGTAGATGACACATTCACTGTACTTAGAACACAAGAAATATATAGGTTTTGGAACACATAAACTCGAAGGTTGAAGTAATTCAATTCACCTATGAATTGGAAAATCAGGAAGAGGAGCTGCCAATGTTTGATTGCAACGTAAAGAGGAAAAAAGATGGGAAGTTAAACACTAGTGTTTACAGGAAACCCACACACTCAAACAGATATTTGGACTTCCAATCATCCCATCCTATGTCAGTAAAAATAGGATTGGTGAAATGTTTAAATGACAGAGCACAAAAATAAAGTAGTACCAAAGAAAATCTAAAACAAGAACTGATACATATAAAAGAAGCCTTGAAACTTAATAATTACCCGGATAAATTAGTCAGGAAATATGTACGGAAATGTAAAAATAAAATAAATAATGATAGTAGTGATAGTGATAATAATAATAATGACGACATGCATGTCAAATAAGCGCAAGACAACACCAAGAATAAGGAATCTAAATCATCGGTAGTAATTCCATACAAATAAGGAACCTCAGAAACCCTAGGCAAAATTCCTAACAAGGCAGGCAAAAATAAAAGTGGCTGGCATTCAAACCCACGAACTCAATTAGAAACAAGCTCTGTCGGCTAAAGGATCCTATGGAGCCTTTAAAACAAAACAATTTAGTTTATCTAATACCCTGCTGGTATGACTGTCAGGTCAAATACATAGGTCAAACTAGTAGAACAGGGGCAGTCAGACTAGCTGAACATAAAAACTTAGCAAAATCTAGATTGGTTGACCCGAATAAAATAAGAAATCTAGAGAATAGTTCAGCTATAGCACTACATGCAGTCACACACAACCATACAATAGGATGGGATAGGATGACAGTTTTAAAATCTAATGTCACAAGGTATAGGGAGAGATTGATAACAGAAGCTTTGTTTATTGAATCAACTGCAATACATGTAATAGGAATGATTCATCACCTGTCCCCGATATATGGAAAATTCTACTCCCCCTACGACAAATTGGAGAAAACAAAGAAAGCTATAAAACTCAAGTGTCAAAGTCGTGTGATCACAATTGATATGATTATGGACAATAAATTTTGTTCGAAACGTCATCCAGTAAATAATACTGTTTCACTGTGTGATATACCTAATAAAGAAACTAATATGGAATTACTTTCTACCACAGTGCCCAAGTTTTATATATACAAAAATACAAACAAACCTAACTGCTAAATAAATGAGGAAGCCATTAGACGCATATTTCACGAAAAACACCAATTTTCAACTGATGAGAGAAGGTACACACACGTGAAGCGATAACAGAGAACTGGTGAAATTTGATGGTCATTTTGTATTTATCAAATCAGTATGAATGCTATGCTATCGATGTACGGAATGTGGAGAGGAGAATTAGGTGATGTCTGATTGAATTTGACCAAAAGCCTCGAAATCTGTGAAATTCTGTAATGAATTTAAATGTGGTCAATGCAGATCAGAAATAAACTACACTCACTCTGTTTGATCAAAGGCTTTGTGCACCGTCAAATGTTCTCTTACTTGTATTCTCCGCATCACGCTTCGCAATACTTTCAAGACTCACATTCGATGCTTGCATACACCGCTGTCCAGAACAAAGTGGGGGTGAGCAGCATTGATTTTCTGGTCCAGTTGGTCCACTCCGATGACCACACACTGGCGACTGATCAACGCCCGCAATGAAGTGTAAATGAAACAAAACAACGAGCATTACTGACGAGGTGGATGGATGAATGTCCGTCATCACATGTTAGTGTTTAGGTGTGTGTGTTTTTGACGGAGTCTGTGATGTCTGCATTGATGGTGACATCCTTCTGGTTCTGAGTATATTCATGATGTTAATGGTTATATGGGCGTTGAGAATTTAGCATTACTAATTCTGCAGCTGATATCATTTTATTGGTAGACTGATAAAGCATGTAATGATAGTTAGGAGTATTTGACACTCTTTTATGATGCTTTTCGTCATAACTTCGCAATCGACCTAGTAATTAGGAATGAATTGTCGCATTAATTTTTTCATGACATTGATTCTGATAAAGAAAGAGTTAGCTTGCCATTGGAGTGAATGTACAATCACTAAATATCACACAGGAACAAGCCGTGCAGTTTGAACCACCCCACTGATTGAAGTCAGAAAGGCAATATGATTCGCAAAATAGCCTGAAATGAACTGCAAATATGAGACTGAGCACCAGTGGTAATCAGAACATGTGATGTGTGCTGTTGTAGGCTGAATATGTGTAGGCGAACAAAGTATGTGTGTGTGACAAGGTGTGATGACGAGGACTGTTGTGTTGAGAGCAAACCATGTCTCACGACGAGATAATATTGCTGTGTATGTGACATTATTTCCAACAAATCAATATGCGAGTGTTTCATCTGACTTCATTCGAATCATACGATTTAGCTTCTATGCCATAGGGAGATCACGCTTCTTGTGTTGATTGAGCGAACATACATAAGCGGAAGAACACCTGGTCGAATTTCATCAAATTACCTGACTTAATTTTATTTGTTACAAAGTGATACAGTATAAATTCACGACTGGTTGACCTTTCAATCAGAAAATATTTTCGATAATCAGGAGAAGTCTATCTGCTATCCAAATTTCTTTGTTCCGTTGAGTAACACGTAATTTACAACTTTTAATTTTCAATTCTAGAGCCACCTCTGAGTAATTATATAAATTATGTCACCTCCTTTTACTCAACAATAGACCACTGTATATTTTTGTTAGTATAAATATGGCTGTACAACACCTGAAGATAATTTCGTCGATAAAGACAATTTTCTTCGCTGAATCTGTCTTTTATTTTCTTCATGACTCAATGGGTATTTTCGATGATTTGAAGCACAGAAAGAGATTTGGTCGTCTAGAAAGATTTAAATCCAAGTCGACAGAAAATGATCAATATATATGTAAAGATGTTTACCAGGAGACGCAATCATATCGCTCATTCAAAATTCAAATTATTTCACTTTGTGCTAAAGTTTGCGATGAAGATGTTATCCAGAAGGACAACGAAAGCCCTGCAACTAAATCAACCAGCTCAGAGAACACGGATGAATGCAAAGCCTTTGTGAATACATACTTCGTTTGTCACCTCTCACTTTGCTAAGTCTTAAGCTGCAGGAGGAATAAAAACCTACTCTCCACTTGAAACGTTTGACGGCACACATACTCTCACTGCACTCGGAAAAAAATATCTTGTCATTTCTTTGCTGCTAACTGAGAAGATTATTAGGTTCATCATATTGTACGGGCATTTTGCTTTCCATCCATGATTTGTTTCCACAGAAACAAGACACATCGGTTGACTGTCTGGCTTCCTGAAGCTTTTCTCCAGCCTATATTACATCGACTTCACGACTGAAGTTTATTTTGTCATTGTGAATGCATTTCAATAGTATTGTTTTACAGTACAATGTCACTGGCGCCACTAACGGATCTCAATCTTTTCTCAGACCTAAAGCCACTCAGAGTAAATGCAAGCTTGTGAACTAGGTGGGTTTTCAAATCTTTGTCGAAAATACTATTTCTTCCACATGGAAATTTAGTAGAAAGTAGTGTTATGATATCTTACGAAATGAATTGGCGTCAGGAGAGTCAAGTATGTGAATTAGTTTCATGATGTCATTTGACGCATCTGCCCAATTGACTCATTTAATCACAATGTAGTCACGGGAGAATAAGCATTGATTCAGCGAAGTAGCATTCAATTTTACAACTAGATCGTCGACATTGCATTCTGTTTTCGTCTTTCTGATTCCTCTTAATCGGAAATGTGACAGCCACTTATCGACAATAAAATTCAACGTCACCAGTCACAGCTATGGGGATTCATTATCTACTTAAATCAGAAAACGTTTACTGGAATTTGTTGAAGATTTGACACAATAGACACACCTTCAGCTTGAGTGTAGGATTTCAAATAATTCGAAAGGATGCACACTCATTATCAGTCTCAATCAAAGCTTTACTTGGACATTGTGTGAATGCAAACGTGGAGCATTCATCTCGTGAGATTTTCACGAATTCAGTCATTTACATGCTTCAGTGATTGAATCATAATGGATCCTTCTTGGTCCTGGTTGAATATATCGGATGCTGCAAATTGTGATGATGTCTGGTCAGTGAGAAACAAGCAGGTGGCCGGGTTAAGCACTCCATGTGTAATCTGAATTTATGTTGACAGAGTGAATAGTGTAGGCATATTTACAGAATCGAATTTTCATTGCATTCAACGTTCTAAATTCTTACCCAGGCATATCGCAAGTGATCATCCAAGCAATAATTATGAAAATAACTCGGTTCACACTCTAGTAATTGTCACTGAATTTGGATGATTCATTCAAGACAAGCGAATTAAAATCGAATAAACGAGATCACGTAATCAACCAACATTTCATGAATAATTGATTCAACAATCAGTAAACTAATACAAATAACAAGGAATCATCTGACTTATCAGAACTCAATGACAGTCAGTTTACCCGAAGTTTTTCGACGAATATAACCAACTACCATTGAAATAGAACGTTCATGTTGTAACTTAATAGGCAGAAAATTGACGTCAATGAATGTGGTGCACTGAGTAATACGCATCTCAATGTAATACTTGCTAACAAGGCACCCATTCATTAAAATACTGAAATCGCTTGTGAGATTATAATTTCGGAATGCAACAATTCATCCCACACACTGCAATTGTAATAAAGTTCAATCAAAAGCCTGATGCAATCCACCTGTCTGACAGAGACGCATGCAGTAGAATCGTCCACTTCATTTTGCAACTGCTCATTCTCCATTTTCACCACGTTCCTACGTTCTGACACATGTTCCGACAACCACTGGTTCACGAGTCTCGCTTATGCAGTCAATGTCAAAGTCATTTTGAGGCATTTCAGAATCATATCAAACACAGAAGCATGCGAGTTTTAAACACACCATCATTGTACTAGAAACTGACATTGATGACAGTCAATTTAGTTGACCTTCACTCCTAATCAACAATGCAATTGTTCAACGTGATATTCATTTTTCGCAATCCATCGCCTTATGTTCATATGTATCTTCAATTTACAAAATTCAGCTAATAATTTGGTGCTAAGTGAGATCTGCTGAATAGTCCTACCGATACAGAATGAGTTGAATTATTCTACATGTCAAAATTACTAAGAGGTTTGAAATTCACAATGGGAAAGTGATATTGCCTGTTGAATATGTCCACCGTCTGTATTTTAGCTGAATACATCCCATTCATCACTTAATTCTGAGGTTGCTTCTCCCAGAGATTGGTTTATAGGCTGACACCATCGACTTGATATTGAGAATAACAACATTTTGTTGTTGAATTATATCATTAGATCGATTGTGACTTCGAAGTGAATAGACTTGTACTCTAGGTGTATTCTGAATATGTGCATACATATCAGTTGATACAGAAATAAAGGTATCCGCGTGCAATGTCATCATTTCCAGAATTGACGTGGAAACCTTCAGATGCAAAACGTGTTAAAGAAGAGACGTCTAGAATCACTCACTCACTGGAATAGAATAATTAAAGCAAGAGAGAGAGAGAGTGAGGGAGACAGAAACGTATTTGAGTTTATACTTACTAATAAGGTCAATTAATTCATTCTACTGCAAGCCGACTAGTCTGTAAACTTGCGTGAATCTTCGAGTTTGGGATATTGTTGTTAGAGCTTTCCTTAGGATTATTATTTTAATGTCAACGGAATAAGCTAGCTGAACGTAAATGGAGAACCCAGGATCAAATATTTATCCCGTATTTAATAAATAATTGAATCAACCATCAGTAAACTAATACAAATAACAAGGAATCATCAGACTCATCGGAATTCAATGAAAATCAGTTTCTTCGAAATTTTTCAGGGAATATTACTGACAATCGGTGAATTGCAGCGGTTACGTTGTGACTTAATACGCAGAAAATTGACGTCGATGAATATGGTACACTGAGTAGTATGCGTTTCAATGTGATTCTTGCTAACAATATACCCATTCATTGAAATAATTATATCGCCTGTGGGATTATAATTTCAAGCATTATGACACAGTCCAGGAAGGAAGAAACTCAACCTTGTCATCTCTAGCTCAGTGTTGATACTAAAGATTACGAAAGGCGAACACAATTTCTGTGATTTGAAAACCCGGAGGAATCCAATTGAAAAGCAGACGCGCGAAAACGTCATGAGAAACACACTAATGAACGTACACATACGTGAAGCGATAACAGAGAACTAATGAAATTTGTTATCACATATATATTAATACAAGTCAATTGATACAAATAGCAGCGTAGAACCATACACTCGTGGTATTGACGAGGGCAGGAGTAAAAGCAGGTACTAATTGATTACCTGGTTGATCTGTACACCTGCGATATTTTTCATGGCAGGAATAACCACAGCACTCGTAGTCTGTTGCACATTTTTGTCCAAGGTTCGTACATTTGAAACAGGTTCCTAATCCCAATGGTTTCCAATCACAACGAAGAGGATGGCAACATGGATAGTCTCTTTCACAAGGCTCATTGAGATTCCGACATATTGACGACTGACTGTCAGCTGAAATGAATTATTAAATATCTTTGTATATTTGGGTGGATGAATTGATGGATAGATGAATGAGCGCATGAATGTATGTCAATGAGAATGCTTCGATATGAGTGGATACGTGTGTTTGTGTGCATCTGCGTCTGTAACGGTTAACGCAATGCGTTCGATGATGATCTGATGCAGAGCTGAATGTGTTTGCGATGCTATTAGTTATACGGGCGTTGACAATCTACCCAGGCTGCTGCGGAGGCAGATACTGTTGGTCGAATTGTATGGTGACGGTGAGCAGGAGGAGAACGGTATAGATGATGATGAATATAACGATTTCAGTGATGATATTTTCGTGATTGTGCAAATGGCACAACTCACTGATTGACTTACCCGTCGTCATGCACATTGCATACAATACAGAAAGGATAATTGAGATAACACAGTGCATCATCTCGTCTGTGGTGGTTTCGATATGATTTGATGAAAATCTGTTAGGAGTAGGTGCCACGAGTGATGCATTATTCAGGTCACCTACGTGATTAAACTTGTTTTGCGTGGGTTGAGTGAATCTGTGAATCATGGATTTATGATTTGGATTTTTCTTCAAATGTGACAGATGATCGGATGAATAAAGCTTCTCAGGCTCAACCGAACCACTCGAGCACGCATCAAATTATTATTCGAGCTCGCTTTCACATGCTTTCAAATCTGAATACGCAGACCCACACACAGCGAATTTCGGAGTCAACACCTTTATCGAGAAGATTTTATTTTGATTATTCACTAAGTGGTACACAAAAATATTGACTGCTGACGTTTCCAGCACAAATTGTTGCTCATAATCATATCAAGCCACACACACATCGTTTTCTTTCATTTAAACTCTTGTGTGGAATTGACGAGATATTTGGAATCAAATCAGTGAATAAGAATGAAATGTCTCAAACATTTGTGCAGGACACAGATACATGTATTATTGAGGACAATTTTCATATCATACATAGAATTCCCTCAATTTTTAATCTCAGGGTAAAATGTAGAACTAACCTGAGTGAGTTTCCATGGGGTCATCAATATCCCCAGTTGTTGCAGGTATATTCATGGATAGGTTGGAAAACTTAGCGATTAAAACATTCAACCCTAACAGAGAAGTAAGATGGAGATTTCTAGATGACAGATTCACTGTACTTAGAACACCGGATATGGATGAATTTTCCAAACAAATTAACTCAAAGGTGAAGGCAAGTGAATTCACATATGAATTGGGAAATCAAGGAGTGGAACATTCAATGTTAGAATGTAGCGTAAAAAGAAAGTAAAACACACCAGTGTGTGTGATTTGTAAACTACAATGTCACTCACAGAAACATTATTTCATCGTGAGACATAAGTTGCTCAAAACACAACATTCCTCGTTATCGCACACCTTGTCACACACACATACATACTGTGTCCGCCTAAACGCATTGACCAGACAAAAAGGTTGCCACGTTCGCTTGGAATGGCAGTCAGCTCTTTATCTCAACTTCATCGAGTTTGAAAAGGCCCTGAACAGAATCGACCGAGAGATGATTTGATTACTAATTCGCTACTATGGGGTGCCACTGACAATTATACATCTAATCCAACAGCTGTACGGCAATGCTGCATGCCAAGTAAGCCAAAACGGTAAACTTACGGAATCCTTCGAAGTGAAGACGGTAGTAATACAAGGCTGCCTACTATCGCCAATGATTTTCCTGATTGCATTATATTGGATAATGCGAGAGACAGCGGTAAATGAGGAAACAGGTATAAAATGGACCTCACAAAATGGAAGATATGCAAGCGAAAAGCAACAATTTGGCAGGAGAAGCATCAAAGATAGGACTTCAGGTGAACATAGAGAAAACAAAGGTGATGAAGATTCCTGGACAAGAATAATAACAACAGACAACGTTCGGCATAAATGAGAGCAACGTGAAAGAAACAACCTCTTTTACCTACCTGGGGAGCATCGTTTCAACTACAGGCGAAAATAACGAAGATATCAAAGCAAGAATCGGGAAAGTAAGACAAGCTTTCACTAGTCTCAAGCCTGCGTGGAAGTCAACAGCACTCAGCATCAAAAAAAAGATCAGGATTTTCAACTCCAATGTGAAGTCAGTGCTACTAAACGGATCAGAGACTTGTCGCGTCATAAGGAGCATCTAAAACAAACTACATACCTTCATTACCAGTTGTCTTCGCTAAATACTCAAAATAAGATGTCCAGAAAAGATAAGCAACAGTAACCTGTGGAAGCAAACCAACAAGGAACCGATTGTGCAACAAATAGGCAAGAAAAAATGAATATGGATTGGCCACACCCTAAAGAAGCCATCAAGTAACATCACTAGACAAGCCATTGCTCGAGTGGAACCTGAAAGGGAAGGGGTGAGTTGGTCGTTGGTCCAAGGGTGACTTGGAGAAGGTCATGTGAAGATGAGAAGAGGGCGCTTGGGCATACTTGGAGCCAGGTGAAGACTCTAGCAGAGAATCGAACGCAAATGAGTTGCACGACTGAAACCTTATGTTCCTCTATGAATTAAAGGAAATAATAATGATAATCACCATCAACATCAGCTACAATGCCGTCATCAGCGTCAGATGAATGTCAACGTCACTGGAGCCATCACAGAAGCAGGTCATAACACACACGCACATATCGACGGATACTCACCGACACTCATTCATTCACTCATATATGCAGCCATCCAGCCGTCAATCCACTAATCTCCTGAATGATGCTCGTCAACTTTTTTCACTTCCACTTACGCTTTGCATCATTTCGAGCAATAGTAAATCTCCAACTTGTTATCAAATGAACCAAACGCGTGCAACAGAAAATCAATGACAGTCAGCACTTCTCTGTTCAACACGAAACAGGAACACGTGTCAGGCGTTTGTGCGAAAGACAGCTTTGCAGAAATGTCAGTGTCTGTTTTCTTGAATATAACTGCTCAGCGAAACGACAGTAGCGTGCAAAAACAACCTGCCAAAGTTATTGTACACTCCAATCCAAATTTTTTGGGGAAATCCGGGTGAATACTACTGCCGAACCGTAAACGGTTTACACCATTTCGGATCACAGAGGGTAGTGTGGACTATTATTGAGCTCTTCCAACACCTGTGTATTTCACACTCGTATTCACAAAGTGTTCTGCTTCTAGAGACATCCATTCACTCTTCAACTGAATCCACCCATCTGATTTCCCTAACATGTGTAACATCTCATTCACATTTATTCGGTAAATGTATAGCGTGTAACAAACTTATCAGCTCTCTGTTATCGCTTCCTGCAAGTGTAAGTTGCGGTAAAATTTGCAGTGTCTCTGACTGCGGATAAGCCAATCAGTTAGTTGGTCGGTCAGAAAACCTTACGTTATCCGAGTGAAACATGTGGACCAGGAAGTCAATGCTGCTCAATTCTACTCTGTTCCAAATAACGAGGCAGAGCATTGAAATGTTTGAGCTGCTTGCATGAAAAAGAATCTGGCAGAAATGCCGATGTCCGTCGCCTGCAATATTACTGCTCAGTTATATGCCAGGAGTGTACGACACAAGTGGCACCAGTTATTGTACTCGTCGTTCCAGACATTTTGAATACATCGCTGTGAATACTAATGTGAAACCGTAGACCGTGAACAACAAAGTTTTGCTTGAAGTGCAGTTCACCCACTGTTCACCAGAATCCGGCTATCCACTTTTTCTTACACTTGTACCATATCGTTCATATTCATTCGGTATATACATCGCTTTCATAAAATTTCATCAGTTCTCTGTTATCGCTAAAGGTATGTGTAAGCTCAGAGGTCTGTAGTGCATGGCGCTTTTGCATGTTTGAAGTTCAGTTGTCTTCCTCATGCTTTTAATTAGATACATTGTTTGTATTTAGGTAACCACGAGTAAGAGGAATGAGTGACAACATTGTCGCCAGTGTTTCCCTTCCTACATGAGATCGTAAGACGTTGGCGAATTAAAGCATACTGCTCTATTTAGTCAACTCGTGTCAATGCGTGCGTTCAGTTCCATTAGAATGAAGCAGATTTTTTGAAGACTGCTCACATTCCTGTTATATTTGCAGACTGTGAAATCAGCGACAGCGTACTGAAATTATGATCACACAGCCGGCTAGATTAGCTCAATGTTACAGTCAGAAAGGAAACAACCACATTCCTTGACGTTCGGGGGCTGAGAATGCTGCCTCAAAATGAACGTCCTCAATTCACTTGTTCAATGTGATATTCTACACGATATTCGCTGAAAATCTGAGCGTCAGTCGATTCCCATTAGTCCGGCGATAGTCTGATATTTGCTTATGGCGGCATTGTGTATTCGCACAGTGTTGGATAAAATATTCGTACGCAGGAAGTACAATCAAATTCAGTGGTCTTCAATAGGTGACCTAACTTCGACGGTAATTCCATTAGTCTCTGTTGCAATAGACGAGAATGCTGACTGGCCAAAAAATAATGCACAGGTCATGTCAAACTCTCTTCCATCATATCATCTTTCTCACCCTCTTCTATGATACCTAAGCAAACATCTATCACCCGCTGAAAACTTGAAACTCACCCCTAACTTTTCATGACAAAACTTCGTCATCCACACTCCTCTTTCCGCTTAAACCACACGATCTCAGAGGAAGTTGAGGAAAGCGTAGAGAGTGAATAATTGAGTTATTTGAATAAATGCACTGTGAGATTTATGTTTCAAGCCAAGTGTTGTCTCGACTCATCTCGAATAGTCAAATGAAACAAATGAATCAGCAATCAATAGACACATTGAGATTGACAAAATATACCAATCCATACGAAGAAATTCACACAAAAACAAAGTCAAACTTCAGGTCAAGGAAACAGTCAACACCAAAACAAGTGAACTAGAAAGTGAGAAGTCACACAAAAACAACCAATCACGTTCAAGGTTAGCAGAAGGAATGACTAACGACATTCAGACCAAAGAAGCAGCCAGCACCGAGACAAGCAAACTAGGGGGTGAAATGTCACACAAAAACAACCAATCACGTTCAGAATCACTGGAAGAGATGACTAATAAACTCATAGAGAATTCTAAAAGCTCACTTCACATCGAAGTATGCGCTGAAGATGTTGCTCAGTGGATCAATGAAAGCTTCGCAACCAAACCATCCAGCTCAGAGAACACAACCACACCAAAATGTATGCTTATCGTTTGACTCAAAGAGAATCGAAGAAATTTCACCTAGAAGATGAATGAAACTGAATCATCATTTGCTTTTTTCAAATGCTTGCAAAGTGTACATTTCATCGACACACGCACGAAAATTCAGCTAATGAATACAATATCAGATACTTTGAATGAACTGTGCGAAAATGACAAAATACTCAGACCTACGTGTGGGTACATCAACACCAATATTATATGACTGACCAAATGTGCGCAGAATTGGTTTTATCAGTGGTTTCAAACAGCACTAGATATCTTGAAATCCGCAATATCATGTGAGTGCCATCCACTTGTTGAATGTCCTACATCCTTTGCATAATAAACTGATCAGTCGTAGTGTACACGATATCTCCAAATTTCAAGTTTTGAATTGTGGATGTATAATCTTCACAAACAAGTCCACTTCTAAAGTAAACAGTGGAAAAGAGATTACGGTTAGGTGAACAAAGATTTACTTCGAATAAGATTCTCATCTATACCTCAACTTTAATGCAAAAATGAACTTCGTTTTATCGTCATATTTCATGGTGTGTAATGTCTCATCCATGTATTGGTATACTAATTCTAGCATATGTTTCTATCTTTTTTGGGTGCCATTCTCTTTTTCTGGTAAAGTAACTGTAGGCTAGTTTTGATTGTTCTTACTGTTGAAATTAGCCGTCATATAAAAACAGTTGTATGGCTGTTACTAGGTGCGTGAATTTGAACTTACGTCTGGTGTGATTCCAACAGGCTTAGCTGAGACGCTTGTAGTGACGATTGACAAAACTATTAATGATGAACCTAATAATAGATCAATTCTATACAATAAATATATAGAAACAGCACAGAATTCGTGTTTGAATTTTAGTAACCTTAAGCGTCAGCACTGAATAAGAGAGAGGATGCGATTGAGTTTTTCCTTTCCTGAATTGTATCATACTGTTGCACTTGCATTGGGGCGTGTGCGCATTGTCATTAAGGTGAAGAAGATATATCGGAGACTGATTGAACTCCCATGATATTTAGAAACTCTGTAGTATAAAGTGTTGTATTCCGAAATCATAATCCTAAAGGCAGGTTCAGTGTTCCAAATATTAAGTGCTTTGTTAGCATGCATTACATTGAAACACGTACTACTCAGTGCTCGAGACAGTAAAGAAACAACCATATTCATCGATGTCAATTTGCTACGAATTATTTTACCTCCTGACTGCCCTCATTCACTTTTCATCATGAATAATCCTCGCAATACCTCGGTAAATCTGACTGTCATTGAACTGTAATGAGTCTGAAGATTCTTTGTAATCTGCATTAGTTTCCTGGTAGGTGAATCAATTTTCATGAAATTTTGGATAAATATGTGATCCTGGTTACTCCATCTCAACTCGGCGATTTTGAATTAATCATCCACATTTGGTGGGATTTACCATAGTCTCTTGTGAACGTGCACATATTGACTGCCCAATAGAAACACATATGTTACTTTCAACTGTCTTCCTCAATGTCACCTTTCTCCCGCTTTTCCATTATGCGAGTGAAAATGTAAACTACAAATATCCTCAGACAACTGAAATCACCATCTCTTCACTCAAGATATATTTCAGATATCTCAGATAACCTGTGTGAAAACGATGAACACGTTATCCGTCGTCTTGATATGCCTTCCACATTGGTTACGATGACGATGACTGGCAAGTGTCCACCAGATATGAACAGTGCAGAGGACGGACAGATAAGGCAAATTTTGATTCACTTTCAATCTGATTCTCGTTTTTGCTTCTACTCGACTCAAATTTCAACCTGAACTTCGCCTCATCCTCATATTTCATGATCAACAAACAGTATGTCATCCATGTATCACCATGGGAATTCTAGTTCATGAATTGATCAATCAAGCGTGAATTCTCCAGTTGTTCATTTGAAATGTCAGCTAGTGGTGATCGTTTTGACTGTTTATGTTTCTCGTCCAACAAGATGACTGAGGGACACTTACTGGATGCATGAAGTTGAAATCACCTCTTGCAAGATTGAATATGTCTATACAGAGTTGGTTTAATTGGTGAGTGATGAGATTATATAAATAATAGCCGCTCTGTTCTACACAAAATATTAATAGAAACTGCACAATTTTTGCAGCAGGTACTTGTACAGTACATCATGAACAGCAGTGCTGACCGGTCTGAATAATGAAATAAGTCTTCTGAAATTTAACTCTAGTCCCTCAGAAATGTAGGTTGCAATCAAATTCAAAATTTGAGTGAGTGCATTTGCCAGCGCACTCGCACAATCGAACTATTATAACGAAAAGAAATACAGAATATTAGGTTGACTATCTTGGATGGAAATTCAGGTAAGCAAACCATGCAACTTGCTGACCAATTCTTTGTTGACCTCACGATAACAAGTTGTGATACAATGTATACTAATAATAATTATATGTATTGTGTTACTGATAATCAACTCCTCATTTTATGAGAGTGGTCAGGTGATGGGTGAGCAACAATAATTCTAATCACATTCGTTATAAATATACTCGGGTTGCAGCAAATTTGCGAATACTTTTTATTTCTGCTATTCACTCATTCCTCAGTACTTGCAGGAAAGCAGAGTACTAATAAGGACCTTGGTAAAAGAAGTTAGTCTTTTTGTTGGTGTGACAGGCAAACTCACCTAAGGATGAAGTAACGCACTAACATGATTTGTTCTAACCTTCACGTCTTTTCGCAGGTTACATTCACTTTTCATGTTGTTTACCCTTTTGGTTTCGTTTGTGGCAGTAGCCACTTTTCCAGTTACTTACCCTGTTAGATTTCTTTCTCGTTACAGAGTGTTCTAATATTTTATTTTCGGCATTGCACTAGAACCGCTAGCTAGACCAGTCAACTCTATTGTCGTATAGTTACTCCCAACACTTGTGGAATTGGGAACCAAACAAACAAAATTATAGACCCAAATGAAGATAAATAAATAAAAGAAGAAAACAGAAAATAGATAAAGAATACAAAAAATAAATAATACTCAAAAAGAGAAAAGGAAAAGAAGAAGCAGGCGGAATTCAGCATACAGTAACTCAAAATCTAAACGATTCACTGTCCGGTATAACTTGCGTCAACTTCTTGCTTAACTTTTCTATGTCATTGAATAGTTGCTATTTGTAGTTGCTATTTTACTCAATCTAAACTGTCAGACTTTTCTTGTTCATTACTGTGGCAATTTCACACTCTAGTCTGGTGAAAGTCTATTTGCGACCTTTGACTGTGAAGATTTTTCAATGCGTTCTTTCTCAGCTCGCCGTTTTCTTGTAACAAAATCGAAATGCCTATTCAATCTCAGCTCTTTTTCCTTCAGCACGTGCCATGCAATCAGCATTCATTATCGTGTTGGCAAAACCTGCATTTATTTCAATTCAACCTGGAATAGCTTTGGTGTTTTCCTCATGTTTCTGCGATTCCGAGGGCCAAGCTTTTGCAATATATGTATGCATTTTTAAAAAAACGCTCTTGCTAATTTCCACATCACTTTCCATTTTTTCTTCCCTTTCACTTTGTTCCTCTACAACGCTGAAATATTTATTGTCTTTAGTGTGGATTGATGCTCGTTGATGAAGTGGAAGCGTGAATCATTGGTTTAAGACGCAGCTACGACCTAATGAGTCGCATTTCTATCGCAGCCTGAGCACAGGGGTGATATCATCCGCCCCGCACAAAATAAGTTTGTGATCCGCAGCCTCCTACTTATACAGAATTCGAAATATGTAAATAAGTAGTAAAAGAAAAAAGAGTTCGCTCATGTGCTTCACTTCTTGGAACAGCATATACAAAGTCGGAGGATAGTATCATACTGCTAGCTGTAAGGCACTCGCATCAATGCATGGGTACACTGTGATTTCGGTAAATCAAATGAATTGACGACTGCTGGAATTCCTGTGGTATTCGGAGACACTGACCGGGAGATGAAATGCAGGCTTCCGAAATTGTAATCCTAAAGGATGATGGATAATGTGAATGAGTGAATGCATTGTTAACATGTATTATGTCGAAATATCTATTACTCAATGCAGAATGGGAGGCAATTCATAACGTTCATTGACTCCTATCACCTGAGTATGCTACCTGCCATTCACCAGTTCTCAGTGATATTCTAATTGATATTCAGATCCACATTCGTTTGGCATTCGATTGCATTCTTATGTAATTCGAAAAGAAATACATAGCTCACATCAAGCTGTCCTCAGCTTTATTATATTTCTCACTCTTAAGCGATATTCAGAAGGAATATGCCAATAGCAAATAACAACCTGATCACTGAAATCACTATCTCTTTCACAAAATATTCGAACAAGTGGTGCCAACACTGGATTCCAGATTAAACACATGAATTGTTGACAGTGTTCTGCAGTCCACTGGAAGCAGTAAAAATTGATGTTTCATGAAAAGAGGAAGGAGACAATGCGAGAGATGTGTCACAGGCGAGATTTGAAGGGGTACCATCTGGAAGCTCAATGAAACTGAATAAGCATTTGCTTTGTTTTATTCCTGCTTACTTTTCATGTTTGTTCATCCGAGTTCATCAGGTGAATATATGCTTACTTACACAAATGGATAAAGTGAATATTAACAAACGAAAATATAAGCAATCATGAACAACAATAAAATGATGATATAATACAGAGAGAACTGAATCCTGAATAAATCCACTTATTGTGGATAGAAGTTATTCAGGAAACTTCATTTGAACACCATTTGTCTAGTCATGCTTCCTAGAACATTTTCTATAAGTGTCTTTGAATACCGCCTTCACAGAGTTCCAGTGATTTTCCACGCAGGTTTCCTCAGTATTTCCACGGGATGTTTTCAAGTTTGCTCAGATTATATATGTAGTGAATGCATCCCCTATACTTTTGTCATCTAATTTCAGAATATTGAACTTGGATTAATGTCTGTCTCTAGCTGTCGCGAGGTATTTCAGGCTTACCTTGTAGCTTCTTTGAACTTCATTTCTCGACTTTGTATCCAACTGGCATGCAGCGTTTGCACTTCATTGGCCACCGTTCAGAAGAAGTCAGCCTGCTTCGTGCTGTGTCAGTCAGGTGAAACTGATGTTGCTTGGTGCATATCATTGTGCTTGTACACAATGAATATTATCACCAAATCATTGAAGCGCAGAATTCTGCGTTTAATTTTGCGTTGTTATTCATTCCAGCGATCGACAGCCTCTTACCAAATGTGAGTTCTATTCCCATGTTATCTGCTCCGAGTTTGTATTCATATTGCTCATAAGACTTTTGACGTCGACATTTGAGCTGCAAATGTGTGTAAGTTAATTTACCAGTGGAACGTAAGCTTCTGAGTGTTCGGTGTTCAGTTGACATTCTCAGGCTTCGCATTCTCAAGGAATTTAAGGACTGAATTGAAAAAGTTTATTTCTTAAGTTCGCGAAAATATCGTGGGCGATTTGTATCATACTGTCTAATTTCAGAAACTTGTGTAAATGGATTTATCGACGGACACTGTTTGATGCAAGTGTTTTGAGAATTCTCGTAAATCCAGTGGTATTTATAATGGCTGACTAAGAGATTAGTTGAGAAACGTCAGAATTGCAGTCTCACATGAGTAGATTTGCACTGCTTGTTGCAGTTAAATACGCTTCTCTCGGTGCGAGTGTCAGCAACATTGCAACTGTTTCATCAACCTCTATGTGCAGAGTATTGTGCCTCATTGCTTTCCCAACGATATTCTCTGAAATATCGGTGGTCTCGCAGCTATCAGCAGTCAAATGATTTCGTGATATTTGCGTCAGTTTCTGCCACGGTGGAAATAAATAGTTGACATCAAGCTGTATCGCACCGTATCATTTTTCTCGTTATTTCCAATGGTCAGAAAGAGAACTCACATCGGAAACATCCCCTGAATATTGAAATTCCATCTGTCTATTCAAAGCATTCTTCATGAAACCTAAGCACATGTCTTCCTATTTGTTCGTTCGTTGCTTATAGAGCAAACACTTTGTTCACAAAGAGATGTGAGAAATAAAGTGAAAAGTGTGTGTCATCTCAAGGATGTCACAAGAATTCAGATGAGACTGATTCATTGTGGATAAAATATATCATGCTACCTTATTAACGCACTCGTATCAGCCCGTGCATACACCGTCATTGACGTGATGCCAATGAAGCGCAGACTGCAGGAATTTCTGTGATATTCTAAGACACTCAGTTGGAGATCAACTAACGCATGCGGAGAAATTGAGTATTCACATGTTTCATTCAATTGAAACGCCCTCCTAACTGTTCATGATGAAGATGTCTCAGCAGTTAATACAGATAAACAGCAATATTATTGACCGTCGAAATTAGCACAAGCCGATATCTATCTAACAAGTTTATGTAGCTGCATATTTCTTTCAATGGACAATATCATGTGATGGCCGGTGGGCTGTCGGAACTCTCACATCCTTTGAACAAGGGATTCGTTAATCATGTTTTCTGATAATAGAAACCAAATAACTAACTTTAATTTGATCTAACATTTAAACACAAATCATCATGCATACCACAATGAACAGAATCTAAATAATGAAATTATATTGACGCATGTTGAACAATCGGCCGCTTGTACCATCATCATCGGATAGTAGAGATTAGATCAAATTAAAGTTAGTTATTTGGTTTCTATTATCAGAACAATGAACACAAGATTACGAAAATTATAAGAAAGTTACTTAAGACACATGGACGGTTATGAATTATCCATATGTTAGGCAGACTGAGTTACTGTATAACCACAGATTACCTATCAGTTGACTCATTCACGTGTCATCATTGCGAAACCTGTTAACATGGGAAAAGCTTTGTGTATAATTTCCGTTTGATGAGCACTCAAACGGTCCTAAAATGCTATCTCGTAATGACGTTTCAAGCTCATTTGATTGCTCATAATCATGCCACACAGGGTACTCAATGACTAACTTTATATGTCTCCAGTATCCCCCTCTCACCGTTCGACTTCAATCCTAGTAATAATTAGCAGATCTCCAAGAACAATGACAAATCATTCGAAGCACATATTTGTTCAGTTGTACGAAGAAAGTTTCAGTGAACCAACTCCGTCTCTCACACCATATCTTGCTCGCTCTCCATCTATTCACACCAATATTGAGGAGTATAACTCCGTCACACACCACCATGTGATTGTTTATTATTGCAAACGGTACAATTGATCGGTTCTTTCTGAAATTACTCATTCACAATTTTCACCATATTCTCATCATCTCACATATCAGACTGAAATCACAGGAATTCCAACACATTCCACAAATCATATTATTTTGTTGAATTGTGATTGCAGAATGGTTCGAAAAACACAGGTTGTCCCTCTCTGAAATACGCTGGGTGATGATCATCCTCAGTACCAATATAACTGCTTCCATATCGAGAATCCTATGTATGATATGACAAGTGTTCTAAACAATAAATGTATCTGTGTCTTGCACAAATGTATGTGACATTTGATTCTCAATCACTGCGTCGATTCCAAATATCTCGTCAATTCCACACAAGTATGTAAATGAACGAAACAATTGTGTGAGTGGCTGTAAATGATAATGAACAATAACTTGTGCTCGAAACGTCATCAACTAATATTTCTGTGTACCACTTTGGGATTAATCAAAATAAAATCTAATCGATAATGGCGTTGACTACAAAATCCGTTGTGTGTGAGTGTGATTGTCCTGCTTTCGAAGCATGTGAAGGTGAGTGAGAATAATAATACTTTGATGCGAGCTCATGTGGGTGGTTGATCGTGAAATGCTTCATTCATCAAATCATCTGTCATATTGCATGAAACATGCAAATCACAAATCTGTGAATCACAAATTCACTCCATCCACGCTAGAGCATGTTGAATCACGTAGATGACCTGACTAATGCATCACTCGTGATTTTGTCTAGTTTTATCGTCTTCTCTAACTATATATAAGCACCTACTGCTAACATTTCTTAATCAAACCGCCTCGAAACCATCAACAAACAGACAGACGAGATGATGCACTGTGTTCCATCAGTTCTCCTTGTTGTATTTTGCGCTGCATGCATGACGACGGGTAAGTCAATCAGTCAGTTTGTCTGTCAGTCGATCACACATCATCCCATTCGAATACTAATGAATCCATTTGCATAAACATCGGCAGAATATCGTCACCAAAAACGTCATTTCCATCATCATCTACACTGTCCTCCTCCTACTGCTCCTCACCCACGCCATATCACTCGATCAACGTTATATGCACCTGCACCAGCGATGGTGAATTCTCAAGGCCCACATAATCATCAGAATCGCAGGCACATTCAGTATCTGCATCAGATCATCAACGATCGCATTGCGTTAACCATTATGGACGCAGACCCCCACACACACACATCCGCTCTTATCGACAGATTCTCACCAAAATCCAGTCATGCACTGATTCATCCGTCCATCAATAGATACATGCATGCATACATACATACATGCTTACAAACATGCACCAATCTCGTAAATGATGCTCATTGACTGATTTCAATTCCCCTTCCACTTGATTTCAGCCGTCAGTCAATCGCCACTATGTCAGAGTGTGAATCAGACTTGTGAGAGAGACTATCCATGCTGCAGTCCTCTACGGTGTGCGTGGAAACCGGAGGGACCAGGGACGTGTTTCAAATGTATGAAACTTGGAGAAAAATGCACTAGAGACTACGAGTGTTGCGGTTATTCCTGCCATGAAACATATCACTGGTGTACAGATCGACCGAGAAATTCACTCATACCTTTCATTCCACCTGTCCTCGTGAATACCACGCGTGTATGATTCGACGCTGCACGCCCAAACATGTCATTAAGAAGGTTATCTTTCATTGACCTCGTGAAACCTAATTATTATTTGTAATTTCACCTCAGGAAATTTTGGCATGCAATCTCCCTCAGTTTCTGACATTATCTTCATTTGAACTGTATTAATATATTTGTGATGAAAAATTTTCTCAGTTCTCTGTTATCGCTTCACGTATGTGTACGTTCTTTGGTGTGTTTGTTATGGCGTTTTTGCATGTTCGTTACTCAGTTGGATTCCTCATGTTTTTCATCAGAAATTTGTTTGCATTTCGGTTAACATTATTGAGTGAATTTTATTATACTGCTTCACTTGTATCAATGCCTGCATTCATCATCATCATCACATGTCCTCCATGATATTCTCTGAAAATAGAACATTCAGTGAATTTCGATTAGTCGAATGAGTTTTGTTTCTTGTATGAGATTGCTTGCGGTTGGATTACTTAATCATGGTCATATCAGTTCTTAACGACTGAAGCGATGAATATGAGTAATATAAGAAATAGTAATAATAATATTATACAAACGACCATTTTCTTTTCTCCTGTCGGAATGAAGCTTCACTCCAATAGAATTTATTTGATTGAAACAAAACGTATTTTTGGGTATCCTCATCCCAGTAATCGTGTTTCAGATTTCGCCTAATTTATGGCGAATGTCACCAGTAGGAATAATCCATACTAGCTGACAATTAACACGCGAAAACGAGTAATACATCAAATGATATTATGCAATTATTCTTCAATCTCATATCACTCAACACTTAAAAATCGAGATATCATGGAAAACGTGATTTACCAATTCCTTATTCAACGGATGTGAGAGTTCCGACAGCCCACCGGCCATCACATGATATTGTCGATTGAAATAAATATGCATCTACAGAAACTTGTATGTGAATGTGTTGACATGTGTCTTTGACGCCTACGATGATGATGACATTGAATATCTGAAGCAGATACTGAAAGTGGATATAAACCTCTTTGCTAATTTGGTTGTTGACAGTCCACATTTACTGCAGCTTAGGCAGATAATGGGGGTCAAGTGGAATGGTGATAATAATAATGTTGAGGATGATGATGATGATAGACATTTCGATTACGGAGATGATGATTTTGGGATTATGCAATTGGATGTATTGCAATTCAAATGAGCTTGATAATTATTCATCAGGAGATATAAAGTAGTCAGAACACCAAGACCCACTCTTCAGCTCGCCCCTATGAAAGACGTGTACATCAAGCTACCCTATATGGGGCATCAAAGCAGCTTGATAACTAGACAAAGACTGAACGCTGCTGTCAAAAAGACTTTTCATGCAGCCAATATCATAATAATAGAGAATGTAAAGCCAATATATCTATCTAAGCCCTTCGAACATGAGAAAAATGATGTCACATTCCACTGTATTTACCAATTTGAATGTACGTGTGGACACACAAACAAAGGGAGGACTCATCGATCTCTGTAAGTAAGGGCTTCATATCATATTCCTTTATGGCTTCAGAAACAAATGGAATCTTCAGAACCTATTAACGGTGAGAACAGGAGACCTAGATCTTCTATTGCGAAACATATTATGGAGACAGGACATAAAATTGACGTTAACAGATCTTTTGAACCTATTCATAAAACGTGTTTGGGGCGTATCCTAAAGTTTGTGGAAGCCCTAGCAATTATATAGTTTAAGCCACCTTTATGTGTTCAAAAGCAATTTGTCATCACACTAAACCTTCCTTGGTAAATTTTGTGTTGTCACCATAGCAGATGTACTATTACCTCTGTTATTTGGTTTAGTGGTCTTCATTGTTACTTTGACCTTGAATATGTCCTTAAAACCTGACCTGAGTCTATTTTCTCACCTCTTATCTCTTTATTAATTTCATTTATATTCCTATGACAACTCCGTGTGTGATCAGATTGTTCGAAATGTGTTGCGCAAATACATTACACGATTCAGACAAATTACGTCTTCTTATTGCTTTATCTAAATTCATAAAGGGAACTAATTGTTTTTAATTTTTAAAGAGAAGACTGCCTCCACACACTTTCAAAAGGTTAAATGAACTTGTTAATCTTAGGTGTAAAATTATCGTCGAACGTAGCACGTTGGAATTTTATGAATTATGTATTAAAAATCATTCCTTCCAGAGACAATTTTATAAAACTTTGAAATTCAGTTAATTACAACCAAATATCTCTATTCTTGTTCGTCTTACAAAGACACATATCGGAAATGTTAAACAAACGTTACAAGGATCACTTGTTCTTCATACCGATGCGTCACTTATTTTATCTGAATTATCATTAATATGCAACATGAAATTTCTTCAGTTTTGTTAAGACGTTACTCAGAAAACTAAGACGAATATACCAAATAAGCTGAATAGTTCAATTGATGATCGAAACCGCGTCGATGTCTTTCCGGTGAATCCTGATAAGTATGTTACAAATCTTTCTGATATTACTCTATCTACTCATCAGAAGGAAGCTCTATCCCTTGAACTCAAATTTTATGTTCCTCGCACGCACTTTACGGATTGAGCCACACATGCTGAGTTTGAAAACTTATATGACCAACTCAAACCTCTTGCCACAATATCCGATGAAGATTGAGGTTGGTTTAAGACCAAGATGGTGGATATAGCTCATCAGTTTTAAATCAACAACCCAAAGGAGAAAAGCATTTTAAATTCCCAGCATTTCAAATCCTTGAAAGAGCTACGGGAAAATTCTAACATAATTATTACGAAACCTGATAAAGGTTCTGGAGTCGTTATTATGAATAAAAGCGACTATAAATCTAAAATGATGTGTATTCAGCGCAGTATTACACAATTTGATATCAGAAAATTATTCTATTTCAGTTAACTATTATCTGCTGTCTTTACGTAATGCGCATGCTGTTCAGTGCTCAACACCATTCATTCCAATCGCCTTCATCGATGTCTGCAATTTGTGAGTTGTTCAATTTCATCTTAAGCATAGTGACAGTATTTGAAACCGAGTGGTTTTCATAACAATTGTCTGAAATCGGAATAAGAACACAGTTGCAGCGAAGAAAACGTTCTTTCCGACGAAGTCATCATCTAGGCCGTCCATTCGTGTATTTATATCAAAAGGATGGGAAGTGTCAGAAAAATTTCCGGTTAAGGGTCAAATTAATAAAAATTACAATTGAGAATTAGAATGCCATAATAAACATGGTGACGGATAAAACTCCAAGAAAGTAGCATACTAAATTAGAAGATTGACATTGTACAATTCGGGGTTAGAAATGTAGAAATAACAATATAGACAAGATGCTTGGATAAAAAAAAGTGTTGAATAATTGTTTATGCAATCAGGAATTCAATATGTTGATATAGTAAAATGACGAAATAAAAAGGAAGTGTGGATATCAAAATATATAGTAGTGTAGACAGGGATTAAGTAGTAGGTTTTAAATAACGTGAATAAACAAGAAGTTAAGATAAGTAAGGCGATGGGATGGATGACAACTTGCAATATGCTTGAAATACAATTAAAAACGTTGCGTACATTGAAAATTTGATCCTCTAAATATGACTACATTATTCTGTCTGTCAACATAAATTCAGACTGCATACTGAGAACTTCACCCAGCTACCTGCTTGTCCCACATTGACCAGATATCATCACAATTTTCAGCATCCAGCAGTAGGCTGGATGGCGTAGTTACCACTGGTTATGACATACAAAGATGTTCCAGTAATTCACAAATCTCATACACGCAGAGAAATGTGTGATCGTGTAGAAAATACATTGATTTGAATGTGCATCAGTAAAGCTGTTGAAAATAATTCACAAAGTTCATTCTGCACACGAAATATTCCACGCCTAAGTGGATCCATGATGATTCAGTCACTGAAGCATGTCAATGACTGAATTTGTGGAAATCTCATCAGGCGAATGCTCCACGTTTGCATACATATGATGTCCAAGTAAAGCTTTGATTGAGACTAATAAGGAGTGTGCATCGTTTCAAACTATCAGGAATCCTACACTCAAAATGATAGTCTATCTATTGTGTCAACTCTACAACAAATTCCAGTAGACATTTGTGATTTTTGCGGATAAGGCATATCCAGATCTGTGACTGATGACGTAGAATTCTGTTGTCGACACATGGCTGTCACATTTCCGAATAAGAGGAATCAGAATGACGGAAACGGCATGAAATTTCGACTATCTGGTTGTAAAAGTGAATGCTTCCACGCTGAATAAACGTGTTTTCTCCCGTGACTACATTGTGATTCAATAAGTGAATTGGGCAGATGCGTCAAATGACATCATGAATCTCATTCACATACTCGACTCTCCTGACGCCAATTCAACTCGAAACATATCATGACACTACGTTCTACTAAATTACCATGTGGAAGAAGTAGTACTTGCGACAAGGATTTGAAAACCCACTCACTTCACTAGCTTGGACGTATTCTGAGGGACTTTGTGCCTGAGAAAAGATTGAAAGCCGTTATGGCGGCAATGACATTGTAATTAAAAACGACACAATTGAACTGCATTCACAATGACAATGTTAACTCCACCTAATTTCCGTTGCACTCGTATAGTCGATGTAATATGCGCTGGAGAAAAGCTTCAGGAAGTCAGCCAGGCAACCGATGTGTCTTATGGATAAGAAGCGAAATGCCCGTACAGTATGCTAAACCTTATAATCTTCGCAGATACCAGCAATGAAATTCGAAGATATACCTTGGGAGTGCAGTGAGTGTTTGTGCACCATCAAACGTTTCAATTGCCGACTAGGTTATATTCCTCCTGGAACCTAAGTCTTAACAAAGTGAGACATGATAAACGAACTGTGTGTTCACAAAGGCTCTACGCAGCCTCTTCAACCACCATGTCCTCGGTATTATTCGTGCCTGTCTCTGCTTCTCCTTCGTCTTCTTAAAAACCTGTTCATGTATATCCACATAGGCCATTCTTTGTTTCCGAAACTTATTTTCAATCCGTTCATCTTCTATCGCGTATCAAGTATGTCGGAAGGATTATCTACCAATCAAAGACTGCGCACCAAACCATTCTAATTTGGAAGGAATATACTTAGTTTTCTTCAAACACACTTTATAACTGATGCATTTGGAATAGCCGTCTTACGAACTGAAAATTAGAAATCCTGTCATTCGCCAAACCTCCTCCTCCAAATCACAATGCAGAATTTCGCCAGCGTGGTTATGACGAGTTCTACAACACTGATAACAGTAGTCTCAGAAGAGGATATAATGAGTTCAATTTCAAAAGCATACAAAATGATGGATATAATGCAGCCAATATCAAATCACACTACTTACTTGTGGAAAGTAGGATCGACTGAAAAACAAAGGAAGATATAAGAATAGAGAGATCGCAGAGGAAATAACAGATATTTGATGTGTGTCATGTTTACCTTCTGATACAAAGTGAACATAATAATCCAGCCAATTTGTAATCGACTTATCCAACCTTCTACATAATCATGTATATATATATATATGTATATATGCATACGCACTTCACCATTTTGTGCATAATAGAGTAGCGTAGTACAGAGAAGTCATATTCTTTGGATTTCACGGGTCACTCATCATTTTGTTCATTTGATCAAGTGACATGTTGCTCAATAAATCTTCGAAGAAATCTGCAATGTAAATGCCGCAATCGTAAAAATGGTTTCATGTGTTTTTAAATTATCGGACATAATAGATTGTTGTTATGTCGACAACAAAGACAGCAAATCTTATATATACATTTAATTGTATATGTATTTGCATATTTATATGAAGAAAAGGAGCTGAATGTTTGTAATCTGTAAAATTGCTTGAATCTATAAGTTTGTGATATTGTTGTTGTAGCTTTCGTTAGTATTACTATTTCACTGTCAGAGGAATAAACAAGAAATAATCCAGTCGAGTGTATTTTTACTTCTGCTAAATATTCCATTTGGAATGAAAGCGAACACTACCAATAGTACATCCATCCAGGAAGATATACATGCTACCGTTCATTGGTGCTCATCGTCCCCTTGAAAACTCTCAACGAATTACGCGTTGATTATCGGAAACATAATACAGATAATTGTCAATATTAGAACAAATTAGATCACAACTTGCTATCGTGTGGATAACAAAGGATTGGTCATCATGTTCAATGATTGGCATACCTGAATTTACATCCGAGATAGTCAACTTAATCATATTTATTTCCTGTCGTTCTGATTGTTCGATTATGCGAGTGAGCTGGTGAATGCACTCACTCATATTTTTAATTTTATTGCAACGTACATTTTCACATTTCTTGAGGAATACAGATAAATACCAAGAGGCTTATTTCACTCTTCAGATCGACCAGCACAGTATTTCTTGATGTAATCGATATAGCTGTTCTACATGGAGAACCTCGATGAAGAGAAGGCATTCTACAAGTAACCGATGTGAACATTGTTCACTTTCTATGAATGTCTTGTGTATTATAATAATTATTATTATTATTCTCATCACTGCTTTCACTACTGAAACACTGTATACACATATTAAATCATACAAGTAAGTGGTGATTTTACATTAATGCATCTAGTCCTTGCCATTCAGGATTCTCATATATGACTGGAAATTTCGCCAGATAGTACGATCATCACTAGATGACATATCCTTTGCAGAACGAGAGAATTCACCTATGAATGATCAGTTCATTACCCAGAATTCTCATGTCGATACAAGGATGACATACTGTTTTTTGATCATGAAATATGAGAATGAGGCGAAGTGCATGTTGATATTAGAGTCGAGTAGAAGCAAAACCGAGAATCAGATTGAAAGTGAATCGAAATTCGCTGATTACATAGGTCAAAAACCAGCACTGTGCATCATAAAAGCATTTCCAACAGGCCATCTCAGACCAAGATCAACCACTGCCTTCGCTGACTAGATTTTGAATGTCAAATGGCAAGAGAGGATCAGCAACGAAAAACCTTATCAACAAACTAGCCAAAAATATATTACACAACGAATATGAGGGAGAAAATGAAGATTGATAGAGAACATACTAAGGAGACCGTCGAATAGCATCACGCTCAATATACACAATCGTTCGAGTGAAAAGTGAATGAGAAACCACAAGTCGGTCGTCGGTGCAAAGTTGACTTCAGGGTGATAGTCTGAAGACGAGGTGATGACAGACGATGCACAATAATGGTATCACCGTAAGAGGACAACAGAATGTAGGAGAAAGTGGAGATGAGTTCTCTTAGACCTCGATTCCACTTGGAACCCAGATGAACAGTAGTCATAATGCATATAAATGGAATACCCTAATTCAGGAAGTAATATCGAATTCATTCTTTCGTTGCTATGGACTTTCTGACAATTTTCAGCGAATGAAGCGGTGATTATTAGCAACACAATTAATATTGTTGTTCTACAGAAGATCATGGCTTGCATTCATGTCCACAACAGTGAACTAGTCGACTTGCCTAAATCCCTGGTCTATTTGAATTTCCATCCAAGACAGTGAATGTTATGTTTTATGAAATTCATCTTGGTTAAATCGTTCAATTATGCGGATGAGTTGCCGAATGTACCCACACATATTTTGAAATTGATTGCAGCATACTTTCGTTTGTTTCTGGGTGACGAAAATAAAATACCATAAAGCTTATTTCATTCTTCAGATCGAACAGTACTGCGGTACCTGATGTATTGCAGATGGCTGTTTTACGTGGAAACAGAAGATGGATGTAGAGGAAATATTTTCCAATAAAATACGCTGAAAATTCTGCAGTTTGTATACATTTATTGTATAGAATCAATCTGTTATTATGTTCATCGTTTATACTACTGTCAAACGGCACTTCACTCGTCTAAGTTTAGTCTGTTGTAATCATATAAGCCGTAATCTTAAGTTCACGCTCTTATTAATTGCTGTTCAGACCATTTTAAGTGATGGCGAGTGTCACCAGTAGGAGCAATCATCACTAGCAGACAGTTACATCACAGAAAGGGAGAATGAACCTTTGAAAGGTGCAAACATGTACTGGAACTCTCTTGTCAATGCATGGGTGACACATTTCTCACCATGAAATATGACGATGAAGCAAAGTTCATAATCGTTTGTATATTGGATAAATCACACAGTGAAACAGTAGCATTTACTGCACGACGTTCCCAACAAAATTTATTGCTCATAACCACTTCTACATATATTATGATCAAACGACTTCAAAACATGATTTTCATAGTTTTCCTTGTCCTATCCTATTTGTCATAGGGGTAATAGGATATTCCAGATACCATGGATAGATGTTTCTTTATTCCTATTACATGTCATTCCAGTTGATTTGATGAACAAAGCTTCTGTAATAGCGTTACTTTTCTCTCGATTTCTTATCTTGTTTGGGTCAATCAATCTAGATTTTGCTAGCTCTTTATGCTTGGCTAGTCTGACTGCACCTGTCCTACCTCTTTCATCTATGTATTCGACCTATCAGTCATTGCAGGTAATTCATGTTCGGATAAATCCGCTTCACAGGATACGTAAACTGGAAAAGCTTGTTTCTAATTGAGTTTGTGGGTTTGAATGCCATTCAGTTTTATAACTGCTTGTGTTGTTTAGAATTCTGAGTAAGGTTTCCAAGGTTCCTTCCTGGTATATAACTACTACTGATGATTTATATTCCTTATTGTTGGCATTGTCCTGTGCATATTTGACATGCATGTCGTCATTATTATTATCACTATCACTGATATTGTTATTTGTTTTATTTTTACATTTCCCTACATTCTTTCTGACTAAAGATTCAGGGTAGTTTCTCTTTTATAGGTCTCACTTCCTCACTTAGATTTTCCTTTGCGCTCCTTAGATTTTTTGCCTTATCACTTAAACATTTCACCAATCCTATTTTTACTGACATAGAATAGGGTGATCGGAAGTTCAAATATCTGTTTGATTATGTGGGTTTCCTGTTAAGGCACTGCTGTATTTAACTTCCCATCTTCCTTCCTCTTTACGCTTCAATCTAACATAATGAGGTCAGTTCATAAATTTTCAATTATTTAGTGAGTTGTATTGTCTCCACTTTCAGTGAGTGTGTTCAAAAAATCCATCTACATTCTTTGTTCAAAGCACAGTGAATGTGTCATTCACATACCACCACCATATTTCTGAGTTGGGGTTGAACGTTTCAATCGCTAAGTTTTCTCACCTATTCATGAATATGTCTGCAGTAGCGGGAGATATTGATGATCCCATATCAACTCTCTCAGTTTGTTTGTTGATTTTGCACTGGAATTAAATCATTTTGAAAGAATGGCATATCTGCATTCCCAGAATTATGACCTAAACTGACATCTTCCTCCTCAGTTCGAATTTGTGGTCAGAAATGAGTTCGTTTCTGACTGCCTATACAGCCATGCTTATATGTATAGGTGTATATAACCATTGCTTCTTCATTATCTAATTTTTAATAACCTCATATATGTTTTAGTTCATAAGAATTTGTTAGTCCGAATTTCAAATGGCTTTAAGGAGATTTATTACCGTGGCTAAATAATCAGATATCAGACAATCAACTGACTAATCCGAGTTCACGAATACGTCAGAGAAAGCGAGGAAGAGTGAGTAAGAATGTCAACATTCATGAAGTAAACTCAGTCTGTAGACGTCAGTGAGTACAGTTGTATTCTCATTGACACTTGCAATACTGAGTGAAGCGTATTCAACTATGACAAACATCACTGGATAGTAATGTAGGATACAGTGAGCCCATATCAAATGGAAATTCCCTATGGGTCTTTTCCGATGTTATCATGTTTGCAATGATGACACGTGAAGGATTGAACTTCTAGGTACTGTGTGGTTATGTTGCACCTCAGTTTTCCTAACCTGTTGATTTAACCTAAGTGATCAAATGTCTTAAGCATCTGCATAAGGAAATTCCAAATAAGGAAAAGAGAGAAATAATTCCTGTTGAAGTCAACACGTGTGTGTTATTCAAGTTGTTTAGGAAATCTCATCTGGATACTATTTATTTATTGGTAGTCTTAACATTATTTGATGGAAAAAATTGCATGTCAAACATGACAGAACTGTAATCCATTATGTAAAATATTGTATGAGACTAGTCGGCTTGCAGTGGAATGAATTAACTGAGCTTCGTAGGAAATGCCGATTTACAAAATTTCCTGTCCCCATGTCACTCTCCCTCTTTAATCTTTATTTCCAGGTGATCGAATGAATCTAGACATCTCTTCTTCAACACGTTTTGCATCTGAAGATTTCTACGTCAATTCTGTGAATGACAACATTGCAGGCAGAATCCTGCATTTCTGTATCAACTGACATGTAAGCACACATTCAGAATACATCCAGAGTACAAGTCCATTCACTTTGAAGTCGCAATCGATCTTATGATATAATTCAACCACAAAATGAATTGTTGTCATCAATATCAAGGCGATGGTGTCCGTCGATAAAGCAATCTCTGAGAGAAGCATCTTTAGGAGTAAGCGATGAATGTGGTGTAATCAGCAAGAATGCAGTTGGTGGACATATTCAACAGGCGATACCCATTTTCCATTATGAGTTCGAAACCTGAGAGTTGTTTTGAATAATTGAAATCGTTCTATCGCGGTTGGACTAAGCAGCTGCTCCAAATTGGGACACCGTTATTAAGGAAAGTTTGTGAACTGTACAGACGTATGAAGACAAGATGATGGACTGCTAACAAATCAATGTCACGTTGAATAAGTGCACTGTCGTTTAGAAGTGAATGTCAGGTCAAGTGACTGCTATCCATTTCATTTTTTTGTAGAATAATGACTTCAGAAGGTGTTTAGAGACGCGAATGCTACTGTGTTTGATGCGATTCTAAAATCCCTCGAAATGAATGTGACATCGATTGCAAAGGTGAGAGTCGTACATCAGTGGTGTATGAAACATGTGTCAGAACGTGGGAAATGGGTGACAATGGATAATAAGTAATTGCAAAATGCAGAGGACGATTGTACTGCATGCATCTTAGTAGAATGGCTGGATTGCATCACAATAATGATGGAGAGGATATTACAATATCAGTGTCAGGTATTCAAACGAATTGTCCAAGGTTGCGCATAGGTGAAAAGAAGTATTATATTATTATTTCCTTTAGTTCCTAGAGGAACATAGGGCTTCAGCCATGCGTCTCCATTGCGTTCGGTTCTCTGCTAGAGTTTTCACCTGGCTCCAAGTCTGCCCATACGCTTTCAATTCTTCTTCACATGATCTCCTCCAGGTCACCCTTGGACGACCAACTCGCCGCTTCTCTTTCGGGTTCCACTCGAGCAATGGCTTGTCTAGTGATGTCACTTGATGGTTTCCTCAGAGTGTGGCCAATCCATCTCCATTTCTTCCTGCCTATTTCTTTCACAATCAGTTCCTGGTTGGTTCGTTCCCAGAGATATTTGTTGCTGATCCTTTCCGGCCATCTGATCTTGAGTATTGAGCGAAGACATCTGTTAATGAAGGTCTGTAGCTTGTCTGAGGTGCTCTTTGTGACACGCTAAGCCTCTGATCTGTATAGTAGTACTGACTTCATATTGGAGTTGAAAATCCGGATCTTCTTTTTGACGCTGAATGCTGATGACCTTCACACAGACTTGAGAGTAATGAGAGCTTGCCTTGCTTTCCCGATTCTTGCTTTGATATCCTCGTCAGTTCTACCTGTAGTTGAAACAATGCTTCCCAATTAGGTAAAGGAGGTAGTTTCTTTCAGGTTCCTTCCATTTATGCTGATTTTTGTCTGTTGTTGTTGCTGTGGCTGTTGGTGTTGGCCAGGAATCTTCATCACCTCCGTTTTCTCTATGTTCACCTGAAGTCCTATCTTTGGTGCTTCTTCTGCCAACTTGTTACTTTTCACTTGCATATCTTCCAGTTTGTGGGAAATCAGACATATATCATCGGCGAAGTCCAGATCCTCCAAGTTCTTTGTGTGAGTCCATTTTATGCCTGTTTCCTCATTGCCTGCTGTCTGTCTGTGGGCTAGTGCCCTTAGGGACTATGCTGCCTAAATTTTCTTAGGGAGGCTAGGACTTAGGGCAGCTATATATCAATGGATAGCTCTCGACGAGATCTACCCAAATTTGTCAAACCTCACAACCTACTGATACATTGACAATGGTATCAGTGGGGGCTGGACTTAGTCGTCATCAATCCAACCCCATGAACCAAACGAATTCAAAAAATATCATGCCGGATCGGCCGTGGCCCGGATTAACAACGACCGCGCTTTCTGCTGCCGTGTCACAGGCCAGAAGTAATAAGTATACTACTGAGACACATCAGGCAGCATGTGACCGGCCTCAAGCAGATGTCCCCTGGGCTCTATGGTCACGCAACACTAACCTTTTTTCTATTTCAGGTACCTGAAGACTAAACTCAGGCGTGAGGCCAGCAACCCCACCCTGTAAACAAAGATGCTACAGAAACTTCAGCGTGAACAATCTCCTTGCGTCAAAAGAAAAAGGGTGAAAAGAAGTAGCTAAACACAATGTGTTCTGATGAAGACGCCATCCAGTCGTGAATGAATAGTCAATCACTTTGTTGTAAATAATGTTATGCTATTTCATAGTGACATGGAGGTAGCTCCTAACACAAAGGTCCTTGTTGTCGCATACGTTGTCACAGACACATACTTTGTCCGCTTACACGTACTGACCACACACCTGGCTGGAAATGTTTGCTTCTTCATCTTTACTCTTCGTCTAGCTCATCACACACTATCTCAAATTAAGTAAAAAAAAAGCATTGAGAGTAAATAATTGAGTCAATTGAATTAGTGCACTGATAGATTTTTGATGTCAAGCTAAGTTTTATCTTCTTTCTCGCGTACCAGGCAACGTAATTAATCACATCACATCGAACAAGGACACATGAATATAAATATGCGGTTGACAATGATAAGTGATTGAATGTTTGAATAAGAACGATGATCACAGGTGTAGGAATATCCTGAGACAGATGCCTAAGACATTTGCATGGTAAGTTAATATAAGTAGTTTAGGCAGACTGAGGAGCTGCATAACCACACAGTACCTAGTATTTCACTCCTTCACGTGTCATCATTGCAAACATGATAATTTCAGAAAAGACCCATGGGGAATTTCCATTTGATATGGGCTCACTGTATCCTACATTACTATCTAGTGATCACGTTTCAAGCTCAATCGATTGCTCATAATCATGTCAAGGTGATTACACAGGGTACTCACTGACTTCCTCTGTATATTTTCAGCATTTCTCTCTCACTACTCGACCTCAACCGTAGTAATACTTCTCGAAACTCCGACATCACTGATGAATCATCCGAATCGCATATGTTCAGTTGTACGAAGAAAGTTTCAGTGAATCAGTGAATGTATGCGACATTTCATTCTCAATCACTGAGTCGGTTGCAGAATTTGCTACGCGCGAGTGTGTGTCTGTTCTTATTGTGAAGCATGTGAAATTGAATGACAAATCACAACCTGATGTGTGCTTGAGTGGGTGGTAGAGCCTGAAAGGCTTTATTCCTCAAATCATCTGTCATATTGCATGAAACATGCAACCCACAAATGCGTGATTCACAAATTCACTCAACCCAAGCTAAAGCATGTTGAATCACGCAGATGACCCGACTAATGCATCACTCATGATTTTGTCTATTTTTGTCGTCTTCTCTGGCTATATATAAGCACCTCATCGTAACAGATCTTAATCAAATCACATCGAAGCCACCAACCAGCAGACAGACGTGATGATGCACTGTAATCTGTCAATTCTCCTTGCTGTATTGTATGCTGTGTGCATGACGACGGGTAAGTCAATCAGTGAGTTCATCTATCAGTCACTCACACGTCATCTCATTCGAATTCCGATGCATCCATTTGAATAATCACACAAATTATAACCACCGAAATCGTCATGTCCATCATCATATACACCATCCTCCTCATCACTGTAACCATACCACTCGACCAGCATTATCTGCATCCACAGCAAGGAGGGTGAATTCTCAACGCTCAAATAACTATCAGAATCGCAAGCACAATCAGTGTCTGCATCAGATCGTCAACGATCTCATTTCTGTAGCCATTACAGACTCAGATGCACACATACTCATTCACTCATATCAACAGCTTCTCAACGAGATCCACTCACGCACTCATTCATCCAGCCTGACATTCATCCACACATACATACACCCATCTCGTGAATGATGCTCATTGATTGATTTCACTTCTACTTCCACTTTATTTCAGCCGACGGTCAATCGTCAATGTGTCGTAAACTCGACGAGACGTGTGAGACAGAAAATGAATGTTGCCCTCCTTATCTGTGTTCGAAAAAACCATTAGGAACAGGAACTTGTGTCAAATGCCACAGCACATTACAATATTGCAGAGACGACAACGACTGTTGTCTTGAATATTACTGCTCAGCTGTATTACAGAAGTGTACGAATCAACCGGCCACTCAACTCGCATATGCCAAAACACTTCACCTCTTCGATACCAAATGGGAAGGAATCGACGGTAAACATCCCAACGAGTGACAAACAGTGTAATCTGTCATTTGCCGCTCGAAACCCAAATGGTATTTGTAACTCCGCCTCTGAAAATTGTAAGTTGTAGTCCTCCCCAATTTCTGACATATATATCATTTAAACGCCATCAATTTATTTGTAATAAAACGTTTCATCAATTCTCTGTTATGGCTTCACGTGTGTGTACGTTCATTGGTGCGTTTGACATGGTGTTTTCGCATGTTTGATGTTCAGTTGGATTCCTGCTGCTTTTCAAATCACAGAAATCGTGTTTGCTTTATGGTAACTATTAGTATCAGCACTGAGTTGGACAGGAAGCAATTGAGTTTTTCCCTTCCTTGATTGTATCAAACTGCTGCACTCGTATCGATGCGTGCGCACACAGTCATTGAAGTTAAGTAGTTGTCGTAAAGTCTGACGTAATTCCTGTGGCATTCACAAACTCTGACTGTGAGATCAAGTGTTGCATTCTGAAATTATAATCTCACAGGCGGCCTCAAAATTTCAATGAATTCTGTTGAGCAATAACCTTTAGCGTGTATTTCTTCATGGATGAATGTGCTGCGCGAGGAATACACGTCAAAATATTTGAAAAGACTTGCACTGTTTTTCATACTCGAATACACTTCCCTCGGTATTACAATTGTCATTGAGAATACAACTGTACTCACTGACATCTACAGACTGAGTTTACTTCGTGAATGTTGACATTCTTACTCACTCATCCTCGCTTTCTCTGACGTATTCGTGAACTCGGATTAGTCAGTTGATTGTCTGATATCTGATTATTTAGCCACGGTAATAAATCTCCTTAAAGCCATTTGAAATTCGGACTAACAAATTCTTATGAACTAAAACATATATGAGGTTATTAAAAATTAGATAATGAAGAAGCAATGGTTGTATACAACTATACATATAAGAAAGGCTATATAGGCAGTTATAAACGAACGCATTTCTGACCGAAAATTCGAACTGAGTAGGAAAATGTCTGTCGAGGTCATAATTCTGGGAGTGCAGCTATGCCTTCCTTCCCAATTGATTAAATTTCAATGCAAAATAAACAAAGAAATTGAGGGAGTTTCTGTGAGATCATCAATATCTCCGGCTGGTACAGACATAATCATGAATAGGTGAGAAAACTTAGCGACTGGAACGTTCAACCCTAACTCAGAAGTACGGTGGTGGTATGTGGATGTCACATTCACTGTTCTTAGAACAATGGATGTAGATGGATTTTTCGAAGACAGTAACTGAAAGGTGGAGACAATTCAACTGACTTTTGAATTGGAAAGTTAAGAAGGGAACTGCTAGTGTTTGATTTTAGCGTAAAGAGTAAGGAAGACGCGAAGTTGAATACACCAGTGCCTTTACAGGAAACCCACATAATCAAACAGATATTAGAACTTCCGATCATCCTATTCTATATCGGTAAAAATATGATTGGTGAAATGTTTAAGTGAATAGGCACAAAATCTAAGGAGCGCAAAAGAAAATCTAAGTGAGGAAGTGAGGCATATGAAAGAAAAAACTACCCTGAATATTTAGTCAGGAAGAATGTAGGGAAATGTAAAATAAAATAAATAACAACAGCAGTGGTATTGATAATAATAATGACGACATGCATGTCAAATATGTGCAGGACAATACCAACAATAAGGAATCTAAATAATCAGTAGTAGTTATATGCAACGAAGGAAGCCTGAAAACCTTACTCAGAATTCCAAACAATACATGCGGTAATTAAACTGAATGGCATTCAAACCCACAAACTCAATTAGGAACAAGCTTTACCGGTTTACGTATCCTGTGAAGCGGATTTATCCGATCATGAATTACCTGCAATGACTGATAGGTCGAATACATAGATGAAAGAGGTAGGACAGGTGCAGTCAGACTAGACAAGCATGAAAACTTAGCAAATTCCAGATTGATTGACCCGAACAAGATAAGAAATCTAGAGAAAAGTAAAACTGTAACACTACATGCAGTTACACACAACCAAGCAGCATGAAATATTGGTTTAAAAATTTTGAAATATAATGTAATGGGGTCGAAGGAGAGATTGGTAACATAAGCTTTGTTTGTTTTAATAATAAGAATAATTCACTTTATTCCACAACAATAACAATTTACAGCATGGAATATTCAGCGTTTCTTTTACATGTTGCAATGGTCTAACTCTGTTTATATTTATATGAATGTATAAAAATGTTAATAAATTGATAGTTAATAGGAAAAATAACAATAAAATCCGAGAAAATCACACAATTGCTAGGTCATAGTGAATAAATAATAAATAATATAACAAATAACACTTTCTCAGTTTGTCAATTCCTGTATTCTACCCATCCCTCTTTACTGCTCCCCATTAATCTTTCCAGGACTACTTAAGAAAGACTTTGCTTCGCTGCGTAGGGCACTAAAAGCTGTTAGTAGGGCAAGTGGGATACCGTTAAACCAACTGGTTAACACCATAGTGGATAGACATATAATGTCATGTAAGAAACTAGCGAATACTATATTGTCAGACCCTGAGCATCCTCTCTATACACATCTCTCTCCTTGCATATCATCTGGTAGAACTAGAAGTAACTATAGGAAGCTATATGCCAGTACTACCAAGTATAAAAATTCCACAATACCTTATCTGGCACAGCTGTTATGTGATGAGAAAACTGTTAGGCATGACATGATCATATTACTGCGGCACTCTAACAAATAGTTCCCATTAGCTTTTGTTCTCCTTTCTTTGTTACTATTATATTGCTGCTCATATATTCTATTACAGACTAATTTTATATATCGTATCCTGTGGTGCACTGTTTAAATATGTGAATGTAATGCTGTTCTTTCTTATTTTATTTCTTTTATTTCTCTTTTTCTTTTTGTTGTTGTTGCTTTATATTTCTAAATCCTTATAAAATGTATGAGGTAATTAGATGCAATATTGTAATGAACGCTGAAAATTCCATACCTGTACCATAAATACTGTTTGGAATAAAGCCATTATTATCATTATTAATAATATGCATCATTACATTTTATAGTTTAGTTAATGATATAAAAGTTGTAAAAGTTCTTTTCTGATATTCGTCTCTTCACACAATACTCGTGCCAAATATAGTACGGTCGAATTTTTATATTTTGTAGTACGAGCATAAATGTTTATGAAATTTCTTCTGGTCTTACCCGAAGAGATGCAAGGAAACCATTGTGAATAAAGAGGATGTTCACTATAAGACAAGATAACATTAGCCAAGTGTTTACAAGAATTCATATGCCTATTGACAACAGTGTCAGTTAGTTGAGTCAAATGATAGCACTTACCCTACTTACAGCCTTCAATGTTCTTCGTAGTATTATGTGGTATTTCTTTAGTAGCCCAGGGAAGAATAATGGAGAACAATAAAGAATGATGGGCGAAACACATGAATTAATAAATTGTATAAGAAGAGATTGGGTTGTACCTGGGTGCCTCAACTTCTTTATGTATTACGTCAGACGGAAAACTTTCTTAGAAACTATAAGAATGTGAGACGACCAGCAAAGGTTTGAAGAGAAACTAATGAGAAGATAAGAAACACTTGGCTTACTCTCTATCATGTTACAATCAATATTGCAACAAACATGAGATTAGATCAATCCATGCATATCTTTTTCACTTCTCAAGGTGAAATCAACAGTAATACATTTAGTTGGATTTAGTTTAAGACCATTTGAGCCAGACCAATCCTTAACTTCAGCTAAGAAGCCATTCATATGGGAACAATCCGATGTGGAAAGTACAGAGACAGAAACGGTCAGATCATCAGCATACTGCATGAAGTTAACTTTGGGTGAGTTCGGAAGGTCATGCAAAAAGAAAGAGAAAAGAAATGGAGAAAGTACTGCACCTTGAGGCACACCACTTTCAGTTAGCTGAGAAGTGGAGTGCTTTCCAGCGAGAACAGTATGCTGTTTCCTATCCTAAAAATAAGAAGACAGCCATCTAGTTGCCCAGGACTCTGTCTGCGCTGAAATCATCTTTCCTAATAAAAGTGTCCTAGGAACAGAGTCGAAAGCTGCAGTATAGTCTAAAAAAGCTGTTCAAACGAACTTAGCACCCTTATCAAGGCAGGAAACAATTATTGTGGTGTAGTACAAAGGCTGCATCTAATGTACTCCTTCCACACTTATAAGCAAACTGCTTAGGGTCACTGAAAGCTTTTAAAGAAGGTTTAGGAATATTCAAAAGAAGTTTCTCCATAGTTTTCAAAAAAGGAGATGTTATGGCGACTGGTCTTAACTTTAAACCTGCTCCACAAGATGATTTCTGTACAGGTACAACCTTGATTTCTTTCCAGTTAGCAGGTACCGTTTCCTTGTTAAATGATGCATTAAAGATTTGAGTAGGAGGATGACACAAGATGTCTGCACACTTTTGAAGAAGAATGCCTGGTACACCATCTGGACCAAGGCTGTGTGTTGGATTTAAAGATTTCAAACATAATAATACATCCTTTTCTTTAAAACCCGGAAAATGACCATTATCTTGACTAGGTACATCAGGTACAACCATATTATTTGTTTCGTGATAAATGATTTGTTTAAAGCATTAACATCAGAATAAGCATCAAGAGACATTTGTTTTTTTCTTGTAAGTTTATTGAAAAGTTTCCAAATGTTTGAAGGATTTTTACATGATAAAAAGTTTTCATTGTATAGTCTGTTCAACCTTTCTATTTAAATTTTTATAAGGGTGTTTATTTTACGGACACCAGTATTATCACAATTCTTATACAACTTCTCTTTTTGTCTTCTAAGTTTTTTTAGCTGCAAAGAAGAGATTCTGTCAAATCTCAAAAACAGTGTTTCATATGGACAGCAAGTATCCAAACAAAACTTCAGATAACGGGTTATATTAGAGACAGTAGCATCCAACTTATCGTCAGTAAATAGTTCATAGTTGGTATCATACAACATGCTTCTTAGTGCTAGAATGTTGTCATGGGAATATGAACGTTCATGTATCTTCTTTGTTAAATGACTAAACAATTTTTGTTGTAACTTGCCGTACACTTTCGGTAAAATACGAATAATGCAGTGGTCAGAGTTTGACAAAGGAGCTCTTCTTCGGGTTTCATATATGTCATGGTCGTTTATGAAAACCAGGTCTAGTGATTTGTCCAGACGTGTATTAAACTTGACTAGATTCTCATGACCAAGTGAAGTAAGAAAGCTGTGATCACATGAATTAAAATCACCACAGACTATAGACAACGAGTTTCCGAATGCAGGAGCAGCGAATTCAGTAAATTCATCTGCAAACGTAACTATATTTGAAAGGCTACAATTGGGTGTGATGTAAATATTTGTTATGTATATATAAGAATATTTACTTAAGTGTTTTGGGCGACACCTGACGGTTATGCAGTCTATATTGTCATTAGAATAATTGAAGCAAACGTGATTTGATGTAGACCAACTTGTGTTTATAAAAGTGGCTACTCCTCCTCCACATTTTTTCTTAGAACTTTTTCTATCTTGGCGAAAAACTTTATATCCATTTATTGAAACTAGATTATCATCATAATGCTGGTGCAGCCAAGTCTCTTGTATTGCTAAAACGCCAGCGTTTCGATAAACATTGGAATACATTAGGGATTGAAGATAATCCATTTTGTTGGACAGGGATCTACAATTAGTGCTAACGAGTTCAGGAACAGTCATTTGATCAATTTGTGTACGTTTCAATGCACGCTGCCATCCACAGTGATGCTTTTTTCTCAATTTTTGTGGATGACACAACGCAGTAGGCTGTATGATTTTAAAAATGCGCGATTATAAATAATACGATTAGGACACATTATTGATAAATTAAAACAATATTAAAAGAGCAAACCAAAGCAATTTTGCAAAATGTTATAAGGTGGAATTTTGGTAGCCCTATGTACAAGCAGGCCGCCTTGATTCTAGTATTTAATTTCTAGACGTCCTCATGACCAGAAAAGAGGATGGCACAACGAGAAGAAGTATATATATAAAACTTACATCGACGGTTCACTTTACTCATTTTTTCAGCTTCGTGCCATCGAAATACAAAGGCAAGCTGATAAAGTGCTTGGTTCACAGAGCAAGAGCATTCTGTTCGGATAAGTGTCATGATGACGAACTTAATAATAATAAACGGTTGCTGAGTGAAAATGGTTATTCAGAAAATTTAATTGAAAAAATCACATTCGTTGTCAAGGCTCTGAATAATGGTGGCCCAATTCATAGCTCTACCTACTTTCTCTTGTGTTGTGAATTGTAGTGTTTAAAACGTTTCTTAAGATCCATTTACTCTACAGTTTATTCTAAGAAACTCTATTTATTCTGTTACCCTGAGGTGTCTGTGTAAACAGTCGCTTGCATACCGATCAAACACATAACCAGCTTGCTGACTTCCTGCTCTGTTACTATGATATCACGTATTGTCATGAGAATAGTTCCATTGATATGAAATGGGTTTAAACCATTCTCGAAATTAGTGTGATAAATGATTTGAAAGATACAACCAACTACTCTCGTGAGAAATTTGTAAATCCTAAAATATTCGGAAATACGGTAAAGTTTCAATTGAATTGTTTCATTTACTCACTACAGATGTTTACATTTTTCATATGTATTCCACATCATATGACCATTTTTTTTCCTTCACGTTCCCCAGTGGAACATAGGGCTTCAAGCTAGAGTCTTGAAGTTTCTTTAGCAGTGTTTATTTTACAGGATGGGGTTGCTAGCCTCATGCCCAACCTTTCATCTTCACCAGCATTATTTCTGGGTTAGCGAGTTAAAGGAGTGCGTCGGCCGAGGATCGAACCCCGGACCATGTGCATGGTCGACGAGCGTCCTAACCGCTATGCCACCGACGCCTGTATTAATTTCGTTGTGTTGACATTTATACGTTTTTCAGCTGAAAAGTAATTGTTCTTCATGGAGCTGCAACAGAAGCGTACACGATTATAGTCCTTATTTTCAGCCCGTTATGCAACTCGCTTACTTATCTACCGAAAATTGGACCTTTAAACATGCTTCCAAGTCATCTTGAACAGTTGATCCACCGTAATGTGCTTACTTTGCATACTGCTAGGCATGTATTTCTCACTATATATGTATATATCTTCATCAATGAATTCAAAGTATTTGGCCACAGAATTCCAACAAAATAGGTGAATTCCTTGAATCCGTCTTCATCACAATTTGTCTCTTTGTTTCATATGTGATTACATCAACGTCATCGGAACAGAGCGTCTGATCCTCTAATCTTGTTTCATTTGTATATTATTTGAACTCAGGGAACAAACTCAGTACACCTCAGATAAATAATGACTAGTAACATGGTTGCCTGTTTAATGCAAAGTAAGTGACCTGTCTCAACACAAGTTGTTAACAGAAATAAGGTGAAAACAATTCAGAACGGATAAATGTGACTGTAACATAAAGGCAGTGTTTGTGTTGAAAATTGGATACCGATAACAATAATGAGAATACAAAGTACTGGATGGACGTATTCCTCAATTATGTAATTCAGAGTGAGATAACTAATGTCTAGAAGTAATTAGAATACGACGATTCTTCATTGATGCCAATAACTAACCCAACACCCTATTTCTCACTTTAATTTGCAGTCTAACATGGCCAACTCACATTGTTTATTTTCTAACTCGAAAGTGAATCAGGTTCCATTTGTTGCTGAGTTTATTTGTGTAAAGAACTCGGGACTGGCTGAAGCCCTGTGTTCCTCTAGGAACTAAAGGAAATAATAATATAATAATAATAAAGTACTCGGGAGAGCATCCAGATTTCAACAAAGCAAATATGTCATCCACATATATTAAGGCAACGTGGGGCAGAATTTAGCTTTCTAAGATCTATGTATTTCCGACTATCCATAAATATATCCACTACTGTTGGGGAGAATGACGACCCCACTGCTACATCATTTGTTTGGTGGTATGTTTCATTTAAAATTTCAATGAACTGGAGTTAAGGCATACTTGAATATCCATCATTATAACATAATCACATTCAGGTCACAGGTCAATTAGATTATCGAACAAAAATGTTTGGCCAGACCTAGAATGACTGACCACGATATGTAAGATCACTTAGAAAGATCTCAACTGTTTCAGTGCGTTCACCTGCATGAATTCACGCAATCGGCTTGTGAAATTAATACAAATTAACATAGTTAAGTGGATAGAAAAGTTGATCACCGGATCTTTGTTAACCGAATTGGTACTGAATACGGGCAACCGAAATGGCGCAGTGCATGTACCAAAATATGGAAAGTTTCAATTAATACAGAGGTGGAGAAATGGATACATAAGGCAGAATATGAATCGAAGTGATTGAATTGGTGTTATTTTGAGCAATAAGGTGCGCTTGCAACTGATTATAATTCAACAGCATCCTAGATAATTTGGCACTCATTTAAACTTCGATATAAATTAAGACATGAATTGACATGTTCCTGCTTTGAAGTTGTAAAACAGCACCATGGTGTTAAAACTGGAAATAAACTTTGGAAATAAACTCCATCAATAAAACCTTTTTCATTTTGGACTTTACACTTTATTCACTTCCGTGCTATTCTCTTAGTGAATTGACTACTTTTATCGGCATACAATGGCTTTTATAAATGAGCTGAATGAAGAGTCCTTTACTTCATCGAACGAAAGTAACTCATTATATGACGTATACGTGTGATCATATTTCCTATCACTTGAGTATTTCTCACTCCCTCTCAAACTAAATCATAACTGATAAAATGTAAATGTTACCATTTATTCTATTATTGTCGTTACTGTTTTTCCCTTGGACTCCGAGTGGAACATAAGGCTTTGACAACACATCTCCACCACATCCTATTCTCTACAGTTCTCTTAGGCTGACCCCATGATTTCCCATTGCCTCTTATCGCTTCCTCATACAACCTCTTCTATGTCGCCCTCGGACGACCTACTTGAAGTTTGCAGTCCGAGTTCCACTCGAGCGATGTCCTGGCGTTTGATAATACCTGACGATCTCACCATGTATCAGATCCACCCCGATTTTCTTCGGGATGTTTGCTCTTCAACAGGTCCTTGTTTGGTTCCACTCAATAGTTTCTTGTTGCTCATTCTTTCCGGTTGGATGTCTAACCTTCGATACGGAATCAGTGATGGCACCTGCGACCAGTTGTATGTGCTTTACATGATTGATGAGCTAAGTTTCTGATTTATATAGAAGAACTGACTAACTCAACATTGTTGTCCAAGATCCGAATCTTGCTCTTTATGCTGGCCGAGTGACAGCAGATGAATTCCAAAGTTGCTTCAGGTTGATGAAGGCGTATTCCGCCTTTCCGATTCTGGCTAGCCAGCTTTCACGTCTTCATCTGTTCCGACTGCCTGTGGTTGTAACCGTGACTCCTGGTTGTATAAGCGAAGGAAATAACCTTTCTCAAAACCCTGCAGTTGATGGTGGTCGGTGCAAATTGTTGTTGCTGTTGGTTCGTTGGTTGTCTTCATTGCTACCGTCTTCTCTGTGTTCCCTTGAAATCCCGTCTTCACTACCTGTTTTTCCTGACAGTTTGTCCGTTTTCGCGTGTTAGTCTTCTGGTTCGTATAACATTATATACAAATCAAGCAAGAAATACACACACATTCTGTGAAAGAATTAAATAAAAAATTGTAAATTCTACATTATATTTGATAGTGGGCTGTGTGAACATTGGAATTAAAGTGCCCAACACGTCCATTTAAACAACTGTAAAAATACTCAATAGCCAGTGAGACCAATGAAATCTTCATAAAATGATTTTGTATAAACAAAGAGATAATCCATTTCTTCTCAAAGTAGCAGTAACACATCAACATACACTACATGAAAAAAAAAATAAATAAATCAAAACAATTACGTTTTGTCTCATGTGTGATTGATTCTAGCTGTATACATTTGAAGACCACACGTACTAAAATGTGCACCTTCTTGAGTCCTGGCAAACGTTCATTGGAAAAATAAATCATTTGTAACGAGAATAAAATTGTGGCGGCATATTTTTTTTTCTATTGATAACAGACAATGAAATTTTAGGTGACGCATCATCTTTCATGTTATTTTTAGCAGCTAAACGTGTAAATCAATCGTCGAATGGGACAATGACGCAGTCAGCAATAAATAATTATGTGAAAAAGGTAATACGACAAAAACAGAGAACTTAACACCAGAAGCTGAAACGTTTCATGCAAAACTATTAATGAACGTGACACACTGAAACACAAACGCAGCTTAATTCATTCGCTCTGCTCTAGGATAAGGAAAACTTGTAGTTCTAATTCCGTTGACTCAAAAATTGACTTCTTTAAAAGCCAGTCTCGCAGAAAACGGTTACCCTAACCGATTTATTGACAGCAACTTGAAAGATAAGCAGTCTAAACTGGTCACCGACACAATTCCAAAGAAAACTTTTTCATGAACTTGGAATTCAAAGGTGATCAAGCTTCAGAAGTGCTCAAAACTCGTCTCTCTAAATCAGTCAGTAAGACGTTCTATGCAGCAAAATTGCATATGACATTCACTAATCGCAAGTTGTTCCTTACCTCTGTAAAAGAGAACCTCCCCCGTCTAGCCGCCTCCATGTGCATCTAACAACTCACCTGCTCTTGTGGAGCAAGGTACATTGTCCGTAGTCAGAGGACGCTTTCCATCCGGATACGAGAACATATTCCAGCTTGGTTTTACAAGGGAGAAAGAAAGTGTGCGAAGCTCCATTTTGGAACACCTGATCGACTTCTGCCACTCTGTCAACCCTGAACATGATTTTAAGATCATATACCGGATTCATGCTAACTTCTCGCGTTTTTTTCGTTACAGACTTATAAAGACAGCTGAGGCCTTGGCAATTCACGACTTTAAGCCAGACCTTTGTGTACAAAAGAAGTATGTACAATCCCTAATTCTGCCTTGGCCGTAGAGGGATACACATTTATTTATTTTGTTTATGTAGTTATTCTATGTACTTTTCCATTATTACTACGATTATTATTATTATTATCATTATTATTAACCTTATTCTCAGCCTGAAACTTTTCCACTTGACCCACTTGTCATTCTAAACTAAAAATTTTCAATTTTTAAATTTATATTTCTGCAATATTGGATTCTATCTTAGCAAATTTCACACCATGTTATATAACATTATATATTCGTCTACTTATCTTGTAATTATGTACCCCTTTCCAAAATCTACACACCTTATGTATTATTCTATAAACGACAATAATTATTTTGCCACTTGACATCAAACTATGATTATAATCACAAATATTTTAATTGCATTTCATACTACTATTATTATTTCATGTATTCTCACCTTTGACCTTATTCCTTCACCGGATATAATTTTTATAATAAAACCATATATATACGATTGTACAGCATGATAACAATTTCGTTGAAAAGAGTCTCTTCGCTGAATATTGTGTTCTTAATCAGGGATTTAATATGTAGAAATAATAAAATGATAAAATAGTCAGGAAGTTCGGATATGGAAATATAGTAGTGTAAATGAGGATTATGAAAGACTTAGAAATAGCGTGAACAAACAGGAAGTTTGGATAAGAATTGCAATGGGATGGTCATTACCTTTTTATGATGGCCATGACAAGGACAACGTTTGGACGTATTTCTTTTGGCGATATAGCTTGTGAATGATGTCGAAAAAGGTAAACTATTTCTCACAGACAGACTAATGCTACAAACAATATATTTCGATAAATTTTCACACAAAGAATACTGATCTTAAGGGGAAACGATAGCATATCAACAGTTGACGAATCGTTCTTATGTTTGGATTGGTAATGATAAGGTTATATATTCCTTGAGGCTTTGTTTTACTCTAGATGTGGGGATACCTCGTCACAATATATCGCCTACTGAAGCAAGAATATATAAGGAACAATATGTAAGATCCTTTCTGAAGGTAAATGAACAGTTGTCTGCATGATTTACACATTAAACACATCTAGATTTCAATAAATAAAAGATTCTGTGAGATCCAGGAGGTTACGACATTATGTCATCAGTTGAAATGTGGAATGCAGTCAATTCATATTCTGCAGAGTTGCATCCTAATTCATTACTGCGTTTGAGCAACCACTCAAAATATAGTACGAAGCAGAAATCTGGGTATCTACTATACATTTTGCAATTGAGTGATGGCTGGGAATTCAAGGAAAAGTTAATGTTACCGTAGTGTCATTCAAAAAATTGTTTATTTTATGTCATAAGAGAACCACTCACTTTATAGAGCACCCATAATTCTAAAATCTCTTAGTTATTTTTGTTATGATTTGCACATTGTTGAATGTCAATTATATATATTTCCAGATGCATCTCTGAACATTATCCGGCATGGTTAGCAAAAGGACAATGTAAGACAATTACTAGCTCAATTCTCGAGCACTTGGTAAACTCAGGCCACGCAGCGCCACAACAGTCGTCTTCCAAGATCATCTACAAAGTGTGGCCGAATTGTACAAAGAGCGTCAAATTTCGGCATTTCTGTATGGAAGAGGCGCTGGTAATTCGTCACTACAACCCCGAACTCCGCATACAGTAAATGTTGGTCCAGTATCTTATTCTAATATACTCTTAACCTCTTCACTGGTTTTTCCCTGTGAAACGTTTTGATTTTTTCTTATCTTTTTTTAATTTTTAATCTTAATTTTAGTTTGCTTTTGCTTTAATACCTAATTCACTATAATCACTATCATATGCTCCTTTAGTACATTTACACACCCTCTTCACACTTGTTAGATTGACATTCAATCACTTTTATTCTCACTCCATAGGAATTTCTATCTCAGTGCCGCTGAGTATCACTAATTCACAACTTTTAATTTTCGCTTCTAAAGCCACTTCGAAGTAATTATATGTTATGTAACCATCTCCCTATTACTCAATGATAGACCACTACATAATTTTGGCAAGTACAAATACTACTGTACGGCTTCAGGAGATGAAGGAGATGAATACGTCTATAAAGAAGGATTTTCTTCCTTGAATTTGTCTTCTGTTTGCTTAATGACAGTTATCTGTAAATGATATTCATAAAATATTTTCGAATACCTCACATTCTAACTGTAATTTTCGTAACATACGACACAATTCAGGGGAATTTCAAAGAGCCGATAAAACTGAACAGCTGTGTTTGTTAAGAACAAAATATTCAGCGAAGAGACTCTTTTCAACGAAATTGTTATCATGCTGTACAATCGTATATATATGGTTTTATTATAAAAATTATATCCGGTGAAGGAATAAGGTCAAAGGTGAGAATACATGAAATAATAATAGTAGTATGAAATGCAATTAAAATATTTGTGATTATAATCATAGTTTGATGTCAAGTGGCAAAATAATTATTGTCGTTTATAGAATAATACATAAGGTGTGTAGATTTTGGAAAGGGGTACATAATTACAAGATCAGTACACGAATATAAAATGGTATATAACATGGTGCGAAATTTGATAAGATAGGATTCAAAAATATTAAAATAAAAATAAATTATTTTGTGTTTAGAATGACAAGTGGGTCAAGTGGAAAATATTTTAGAGTGAGAATATTAAAAATAATAATAATGTTAATCGTAGTAATAATAGAAAAGTGCATAGAACAAATAAATAGACAAAATAAATAAATGTGTATCCCTCTACGGCCAAGGCAGGGGGAGCGATTGTACGTACTTCTTTTGTACACAAAGGTCTGGCTTAAAGTCATGAATTTCCAATACTTCAGCTGTCTTTAGAGGTCTGTAACGAAGAAAACGCGGGAAGTTAGCATGAATCCGGTATATGATCTTAAAATCATGTTCAGGGTTGACAGAGTGGCAGAAGTCGATCAGGTGTTCCAAAATGGAGCTTTGCACACACTTTCTTTCTCCCTTGTAAAACCAAGCTGGAATATGTTCTCGTATCCGGATGGAAAGCGTCCTCTGACTACGGACAATGTACCTTGCTCCACAAGAGCAGGTGAGTTGTTAGATGCACATGGAGGCGGCTAGACGGGGGAGGTTCTCTTTTACAGAGGTAAGGAACAACTTGCGATTAGTGAACGTCATATGTAATTTTGCTGCATAGAACGTCTTACTGACTGATTTAGAGAGACGATTTTTGAACACATCTGAAGCTTGATCACATTTGAATTCCAAGTTCATGAACAAGGTTTTCTTTGGAATTGTGTCGGTGACCAGTTTAGACTGCTTATCTTTCAAGTTGCTGTCAATAAATCGGTTAGGGTAACCGTTTTCTGCGAGACTGGCTTTTAAAGAAGTCAATTTTTGAGTCAACGGAATTAGAATTACAAGTTTTCCTTATCCTAGAGCAGAGCGAATGAATTAAGCTGCGTTTGTGTTTCAGTGTGTCACGTTCATTAATAGTTTTGCATGAAACGTTTCAGCTTCTGGTGTTAAGTTCTCTGTTTTTGTCGTATTACCTTTTTCACATAATTATTTATTGCTGACTGCGTCATTGTCCCATTCGACGATTGATTTACACGTTTAGCTGCTAAAAATAACATGAAAGATGATGCGTCACCTAAAATTTCATTGTCTGTTATCAATAGAAAAAAAAATATGCCGCCACAATTTTATTCTCGTTACAAATGATTTATTTTTCCAATGAACGTTTGCCAGGACTCAAGAAGGTGCACATTTTAGTACGTGTGGTCTTCAAATGTATACAGCTAGAATCAATCACACATGAGACAAAACGTAATTTTCTTGATTTGGTAAGTTGTAACTATATGACTGTTGTTGACAGTAAATTTCATAGGTTTATTCGTTTAATTGTTGTGTTTGATTCCAGTCAACAAGAATGTATAAATAGGTGTTTATCTTTTATTTTTTTTATGTAAAAATGTTGATGCGTGTAATCACTTTTACGTTCTTCGTGTCAGTTTTGCATTTCCAGGTCAATTGTAAGTACTGTTCTTATTTTCATAACGTGCACTGCGAATACTAATTTTGTGAATTTTCATTTTCTATTCGATGAGAATATGTGTTTTCTATGAAGGATCATTGATAGCTACTCTCTCTGATATATAAATCAACTGATATCAGTGGGCGCAATCACTAATTTTCGAAATTCAAGGATAGGATGACCTATATATATCCTGGCTAGGTAGGATTAAGAAATAGGCGTAAACAGCGAAGAAAATTTTAATATGTGTGTGCAAAACTTGAGCACTGCGGTAGTAAGTGATTCCATGTTAGTTTGTTTATTAGATTTATCACACAGTGAAGAAACAGTATTATTTACTGCATGACGAGGTTTCTATCAAAATTTGTTGTTCATAATCATATCAGTTTTTATCACACGACTTTGAAACTTGAGTTTCATAGTTTCTTTTGTCCTTTCCTATTTCTCATGTGAGTCGTAGATTTTTCCAGATATCGAGGACAGGTATTGAATCATTCCTATTACATGTATTTGCAGTTGATTCGATAAACAAAGCTTCTATTATCAATGTCTCTCTCCACCCTGTGACATTAGATAATAAACCTCTCATCCTATCCCATCCGTCCTATTGTGTGGTTGTGTATCACTGCATGTTGATAGGTTTTTATGTTCAGCTAGTCTGACTGCCCCTGTTCTACTAGTTTGACCTGTGTATTTGACCTGACAATCATACCAGCAGGGTATTAGATAAACTAAATTGTATTGTTCAATAGGCTCCACAGGATCCTTTAAACGACAAAGCTTGTTTCTAATTGAGTTTGTGGGTTTGAATGTCAGCCATTTTTATTCCTGCCTTGTTAGGAATTCTGCGTAAGGTTTCCGAGGTTCCTTCCTTGTATGCAATTACTACTGATGATTTAGATTCTTTTTTGTTGGTGTCATCATAATATTATTATTATCGCTACTATTATTATTTATTTTATTTTTACATTTCCTTACATATTTCCTGACTAATTTATCCGGAAAATTATTAATTGTCAAGGTTTCTTTTATGTGTATCACTTCCTGTCTTAGATTTTCCTAGGTGCTGCTTAGTTTTTGTTCACTGTCACTGAAACATTTCATCAGTTCTATTTTTATTTACAGCACGATTCAGTTTATCTGATACACTGCTGGTATGATTGTCAGGTCAAATACATAGGTCAAACTAGTAGAACAGGGGCAGTCAGACTAGCTGAACTTCAAAACCTAGCGTAATCTGGATTGGTTGACCCATGTGAGATAAGAAATCTAGAGAATAGTTCATCTATAGTACTAAATGCAGTTACACACAACCACACAATAGGACGGATGGTATAGGATGAGAGGTTTAAAATCTAATGTCACAGGGTTGAGAAAGAGATTGATAACAGAAGCTCTGTTTATCGAATCAACTGCAAATACGTGTAATAGTAATGATTCAATACCTGTCCTCGATATGTGGAAAATTCTACTACCCTTGCTACAAATAGGAGTGGGCAAAAGAAACTGCGAAACTCAAGTTTCGAAGTCGCGTACAGTCCTATCTCTATTTTCCAAGAAAATCTTTGGATCAATCAGATACTAGTAAACTTTGTAATCGCAAAATGAATTACATAATTTTAGGTGTAAGAAGAGATGACTAATTGTAAGTTGGAAAAGAGGCAGTAGTTGGCATGACGCAATAAGTGTGAGATAATGACTAATCACTATAATTGTTTAGAATGGACAGAAACTATTGGGAAGGCCATAAAGTGTTTTCATAAATAAAATCTGTATGAAAATGCAGTGTTAATAATAAACAGTAATAGAGTGGTAATAAAGTATGGATGACGGGAATAATAATGATAATAAAATAATAGAAGTAGTAATATAAATAAAAGTAGTGAATTCATATAATAAACAGGAGAAGCAAAATTATAGTTAGAAATTTACTGTGTTCACGGTAAGGCGAGTAAATGTGTGTATCACTTTTGAATGCGGAGGTCCGGTTTCAGATCCTGAAAAGCTGTTTCTTCAGCTATATACAGATGGCGTATGTGAAATCCATTTGTACGATATTGAGGGACTCTGTGTAGCACTGTGAAGCATTCATGTAAGGGAGAGTGATCTATGTCCAGAGTTGGCAAGGTGTTCAAGGATAGAGTTGCTGCTATTCTAGTTTTCTTCTCTAGCTAACCAAGCTGGATAATGTTCTGGAATAGGTTTGTGGACTTGATGTTGCGTATAGTCAATATACTTTGTTCCACATGAACAAGTACATTTATAAATGCACAATGAAGTGGTCAAAAGCGATATCTTACGCTTAACGTTAGACTGGATTAACTGTGTGATAGAGATTGTGATGCGTAAGGTGGCTGTCGGAAATGTCTTCTTCAGAAGTTTAGAAAGGCAGTTTCTAAGAATTTCTACTGCAATGTCTCCTTTGGATTCCAGGTTCATGAAGAGAGTTGTCTTAGCTATAGTTGCGATGTTTGGTGATGGAGGCTTCTCTTGCATGTTTTTGTTTATGTATCCTGGTGGCTACCCGTTCTCTAGTAAGGTTTCGCGTAGTAAATTTAATTATTTCTTTATCATGTCTTCCACACAGATTTTTCTAATCCTTGAACTTAATGTACGTACCAGGTTTCGCTTTTTTATCAGTGAGACAAAGCTTTGGAAGTTGAATAACTGTCCCGTGCATGTTGGCTTGGGATATATTGATCTTTAGATCCTACAGTCTTGTCTTCTGGTAAGTGGTACACCGAGGAACAGAAATGCCATGTTGGATTCACCTTCTTAGGTAAACTTTATTGATCGGTTTGCTGCGTTGAAGGTTTTAAGGAGATAATCTAAATCAGATTTTTCATCACAAATTATGAACGCATCTTCTACGTATCCCCTGTATAAGTAAAGTTGCCTTATCAGAGGATTGAGGATAATTTTTATTATCCCTGTCTTGCTGTTTATTGATAACATTGCTTTTTCAAACAGATTTCATATAAAAATACTTTATTGCCTTCCCATTAGTCCCTGTCCATTCTAAACAGTTATAGTGATTAGTCATTATCTCACACATGTTGCGTCATGCCAACTTCTGCTTACTTTCTAAATTACTGTTTTTTTTTCCTTTTCAACTTTACATTACATGATGCGCTGTCTTTCGACGACAACGTTTACCAGTGTCTGATTAATCTGAAGATTCCCTTGTTAAATAGAATTAGGATTGTACACCTCATTAAAATGAATCGTCGAAAAGAAAAGTTTCTTCGCTGTTTACGCCTTTTTCTTATGAGTAGGATTACGTGTTGCGCAGTTCACCTCATATAAATTACATTATATCCTGCATAAGTCGTAGATGTTTTTCATTTGCAACCCAAGATGCGTCACCAGAATAATTAGCACAACATAAGTATTTGTCAAGTATTGGTTTTGTATGGATTTAGTTTGATTGGATGCAGAATTTCATCATTAGCCTACATCAATTAGAGAACCACTGGAAAACCTGCGAGTACTGGACAGTTGTTTCTTCCTAGTTTCGGACTCTTCATCAGTACCCACCAACCATAATTCAGCTGAATCAATCAGACACAGTTAAAAACGAAAGTAAATAAATATAATTCATTAAAATTTTTAATTGATTTTTCATTCCTTTGCGTTTAAAGTGAAATTTGGGCTTCAAGCTGTGAATTGACAACCTAAAGAATGGTGACCACCACAGAATGCAAATGTCTAATTGTTATTGAAAGCATATCATTCATTGGATCACAAAGCGCACCGTTATTACAGAGCCTGAATGAATGTTGTGGATGCACTGATGGACGAAATTCATCCTGAATTCGTTTGAACAATGTGCTGACAGCACATCAGGGTCAGGTTTGTGGTTAGGGTAAGCATAAGAACTAAGGTAAGCACGAGGGTTAGGGCTAGGACAAGTATTGAGGTCGTCTTGCAAGCGAATAAATAGGAGGAGAGTGTTTCATTGTTCACACAGATGAATCCATTTCGATAGCTGTTGATCTTAAAAACTTGTCCCCTTCATTGCATCGCCTTTAATATGTAATATCTTCAACGTGTTTTATTATTATTATGCTAATTTTTAACATGAATAAACGGTTTTTGAATGTAAAATACATGGCAGGTTCTGTTATTCAACGAATGGTATGCGTTCGTGGTCATTGGAGGCGTTCTCATTCTCTGGATCCTATTCTTTATGTTTGCCCTCTGAACTGTAATGTTCCAGTTTTTCAAGGTTATAAGGTTATCGACTCACACCTAAACTACCACAGTTTTCAGGCTAACTATCACCCAGTTGATTTGTGTAACAGTTTGAAGCCTACAATGAGAAACCCGGATCAAATGTGTGATTGGCAAGCATTCCACGATTGGACAACTGACAGACTATTTATATTATAGGTTGAGATGTCTTACACTTATTTGATTATTTATTCTATCCATGTGGCAAATTTCTGAAATATGATATTCTTTTGCATTTTAGGTATCCCAAGTAAAATAAGTAAGATAAAGCATGTTTTTCGCCTTTCATGTATATCAGTTACTGATAGTAGAATAAATGAGGGCTCACGGATAAATCTTATGAATATCTCACGTCGATGTTTTTGCATCGGTGGCACAGTGGTAGAATGCTCGCCGACCATGAGTATGGTCCAGGGTTCGATCCTTGACCGATGCACTCCTTTATCTCTCTAAGCCAGTAAAAGGACTTGCGAAGGGGAAGGTTTGGGCATGAGGTTAGAAGCCCCATCCCGTAAAAGTAAACAACACTGCTTTCCAAACTTCAAGCCTCTAGCTTGAAGCCCTATGTTTCACTGGGAATGCATAGGAATAAACAAAATGTTCAACGTGATTAGAATACTGACTCAGTAATATGCATAGAAGTTGACACACATCAGTCTGGAACAGAACAACATGAGTATCATACTTTGTCAGTGTTGGTGAACACTGAAGGGTGTTTGCTTATTCCAACAAGTCTCCATTTAGCAGAATATACCAATGGCGATTGTTGTTAAATTGTGGGCTGGTTGGCGTCAGAGGACTGGTGAAATGCTACCAGAAGTGTTAGTGTACATTTTAATAACGTTTATTCATGAACTTCGCCTGTAGTGACTTGTAGTCTTATTTCGTAATCGGTAGAGGAATAAACAATCGCATTATGCTTCCGCATTGGTTACTGTGTTTATAGTATTCAGTATATGAGGCACAGTCCTCTGAAATCAGTGATAGGCTTTAGGATTTAGTGCCCTCAGTAAGAAATATCTTAAGTTTCCTTCAATCAATGCATATACGCTTCTCCATGACACACCTAGTTTAATCCTTCGATTGCATCTCTATATGGCCACATATTTCCAGCCTACTGGTGTAAACTGCAGTAATAGGACTGATCCCTGTTTCATACAGAACGACATGACGTAATACGATTAATTATGGATGAATATTTACTTGAAGATGGTGTATAGGAAATGATTAGTTTGTACTTTATTGCACTAACAATCCCGTATTGTAGTGAAAACTAATTTCCCAAATGAAGGTGACATTATTATCATAGTATGAGGGTGCAGAAGACCAGTTTACCCTATTTGAGATAACTTGTTCTTCTCAAACAGTGCACAGCATATTTATGTTTCACTTGTGATAAACACTGTCATTCTAATTTAAGAAACTAACGTTCATATACTTGAAATGACTATCTAAGGAATAACTCAAATTGGTCGGAGCATTTCATCATGAGATGACATTAGTTGGAAAACCACTGGAAAACCTACAGGGAGTACTGGACAAACGGGTGTTTCATCCTAGTTTGGAACTCTTGCACAGTACGCAACCACCACCAGAGTTCCAACTTAACACCTTCTGGTTAAAAGCAAGCTATCTCAATGGGACCCGATCCAGTGGCCTGTCCATGAATGCCAACTTCTTCCAATTCACGGCATACTATGACAAATTCGTAATGTCTTATTCAGTGAGTTACTGCCTGCCTCCCATTCAACCTGCTGTACCTTACTGGTCATGGTTTTCCGCTAGAATCCCAGGTAACTGCCTGAATAGGGCTAGTTTCTAGTGAGCATGAGAACTGTTTTCAAGTAGTGGTTTTGTAATATTTGGCAAAAGTAGGAATTCATGCACTGACCATTGCATCGAACGAGTCCCAGTGGCTTAATAATCTATGACCTAGCTCGCCTTGTAACCAGAATGTCATGGTTTCAAGCGTTGGAGTTGGGTGCGTACGGAGCAAGAGACCCAAACTACGATAGAACTCCTAGCTGTCCAGTACTCTCAACTGATTTCCCAATGGTTCTCTAACTGATGACAGCTCGTGATGAAATCTATGAAACTTATGCCTGACAACGTACTTCCAATTCAACGACCAAATACCTGAGCAAGTCAAAGGAACACCAATAAGATCGCGAATATTAGGTTCGATTACAGAAGTAGTAATGCTGTGGCTCGAAAACATAATCCTACCGAAAATCAAACCAGAAATTTGCATACTTTACGTGGATGACACATTTTAAATAATCAAAAGAAACGAGTTACATCAAAATCATAACTTAATAAACGAGGTAGTCAACGACATCAAATTCACAGCAGAAGAGGAATCCGAGAAAAAAATTTCAATTTCATGTGTTTTAGTCAAGTGAACAAACACAGGGGAAATAGAAACTAGAGTTTATTGAAATTCAACTCACACAGATCAAATACTGAATTACAACAGCGACAATCCAAAAACACACAGAAGGAATCGCATACAAAAACTATTAAAGAGGGCCAAGACACATTGCAGCATTCCGTGCTTAAGGAAATTTGAAGAAAGATATCTCATGGACTTCTTCCAAAAGAATGCATGTCCACGGAATTTCATCGAAAAATATTTACCTCAAGCCAACCTGTCAAACGAAAAGCCCCCGAGAAAAGCACAAAGCCAATTGCCCTACCATGTTTAAAAGACATCTTATAAATCACTGCAAGACTTCGAACCTATAGGAATTGCCGTCGCAGCAAACCAACAAATCACTTCATTCAGCGTTATGTCAACCACAAGGCTAAACAATGAAAGGAGATAAAACCAACATTATCTACAAAATAAATTGTAACTACTGCGAAAAACACAACATTGGCCAAAGTGAACGTCCATTACATCCTAGTATTCATTAACATAGGCTAGCCGTCAAAAGACATGACATCCAAGCGCTCTCTCATGTCACTGCATACGGAAAACCATGGAGATCAATTTGACTGGAACAACGTTTAAAAATTAGACAGAGGAAATAGCAAGAATGCTAGAGAATTTCAGAAGCCTGGTATTTCAGTGAATAATCAATCAATAGCATCATCGAGGTAGACTGAAATTTACTGGTCGATTAGAAAGAAATCTCATACACGAAGGGAGAAACTTCAAGTCAGGGAAACAATCACTTCCAATACAAGTAGCCTACAGGGTGTGAAAACACAAATGCTCAATTGTTTTATACATCGTTGTCCGGAACAAAGTACAGGCGAGCAGCATTGATTTTCTGGTCCACATGGTGCAGTTAGTTTACCACACACATTCGCGGTATTAACGTCTGCAATGAAGTAGAAGTGCAAAAAGACAATAAGCATTATTGACGAGATGGATGAATGAATGTTGGTCATTAAATGTCAGTATTTGCGTTCATGCGTGAATGACGGAGTCTGTTATGTCTAAAAGATGATGATATCCTTTCGGTGCTGATTCTGAGGATGATGTTGATGGTAATGTGAGCGTTGAGAATTCAACGTTGCTTATGCTGCAGTTAATACGATTCCAGTGATATAGCCATAAAGTATATCATCAGAGGTAGGACTATTTCAGTGAGAATGTTACGGAGTATGTGCAATTGAATGCATTGGAATTCGAATGAGATGATATAGGATTAACTGATGTACTGACTAACTGATTGGCTTACCTGTCGTCATGCAAACTGCACATATTACTGTGAAGAGGAGGGTGATGCTATGATGCAACATCTCCAGCGTCTGGCTGTCTATTAGTGATTTTGATGTGAATTGATGTCAACAAGTAAGAAAGGCGTGCTTATATGCTATAATTAGAAAAATCACAAATAATGGGGTCAGTTCATCTGTGTCATGCAATTTATTATTTGGTGCGTCGAGTGAATTTGTGAATCACGCATTTATGAGTTTGGCGTTTCATGCAATGTGGTAGATGATTTGATGAATGAATGGCCTTCACGATCAACCACCCATGAACACAGGCATACATCCACATTGTCTCTCTCACACACTTCCGGATGCTTTGCCCTCATATCTCACACACACTCGATACATGAATTTCGTTACATGAAATATGAAAAATTGAAATAGGACTGTGAAGCAGAGTTCATTTATACATTCAAGTAGAAGCATCGATGAGAATCGAATTGGAAGTAAATCTTTATTCGCCTCACCATCATTCCTTTACCATGGTTTATATTGGCCGTACACTTGTCTGTGAGGATGATGCATCATATGATATCATGAATTCATTTTCAAACTGCAGAGGATGTAGGAGAATCGACAACCAGTTGGTCATCACACGAAATTAAGGATTTCCAGATATCTAGCGCAACTGGTAATTGCTGTTAATGGGTCAGTCATACAATTTTCGTTTCAATGGACCCATGGGCAGGCTTGAGTATTTGATGCACACATTGCAACAGACAGTCGGTTTTTTTGTATTCAAATGCTTTTCAGTAATTCGTCTCTCTTTGCATCGAACGAAGAGAAGCTGAAATGTAATTTTGGTAACCTCGATGGTCAATAATCAATGTTGCGGTATATCTCTATAAGGTGATATCCTCAAAATTGTCGTCATTTCCATCATCATCATCTATATCTTCATCATCACCATACCACTCGACGTACATTTTCTGCATCCACAGCAGCAACGTTGATGATAGTCTGCTTGTCATGCACATGAATATATTGGAATTTGAATAAGATGATGTGTGATTGACTCATCAAACATCTAACTGATTGACTCTCTCGTCGTTATACACACTGCACAAATTACAGTGAAGTAGAAAGCCAGACTACGATGCGATATCGCCTCCATGTTTCTGTCTATTAGCGATTTCGATGTGATTTGATTCATACAAATAAGAAGCAGGTGCTAATGTATAATCGGAGAAGATGACGAAATTAGAGAAAATTACGAGTGATGCACTATTCAGGTCATCTAAATGATTAAACATACTATACGTGTGTTGAGTGAATTTGTGAACCACCGATTAATGCGTTTGATGTTTGTGATATAAATGAAACAATCCTTTAAGACAAAACCACGCACATAATAACGCATAACATTTTTATCCTCACTCACTTTCTCATGCTTTCTTCTCAGAACACACACACTCACATACAGCAAATTTTCAAATTGACGCAGTAATAGAGAATGAAATGTCTCATACATTTGTGCAAGACACAGATACACGTATTGTTGAGGACACTTGTCATATCATACATACGATTCCTAATATGGAAGCAGTTATTTCGGTATTAAGGATGACATGCAGCCAGGTTATTTCACGGGTACACAAGCTGTGAAGTGTGAACCACCCTGCAGTCTCAATTTGATTGGGATATATGATTTGTGAAGTCCGTTGGAATGACTTTGAATTCAGTCTGATTGGCGGAACTAGTGAATGAATGGTAGTCAGAACAAATGTGAGAAGTTGAAAAAGTGGAGAAAACTGTGAATGGGTAATCTCAGAAAGAACCGATCAATTGTACTGCATGCATCATCAAATAATCACATGGTTGTGTGTGACGGAGTTATACTCATCAATATTGATGTGAATAGATAGAGAGCGAGTGAGATGTGGTGTGTGAGACAGAGTTGGATCATTGAAACTTTCCTTGTACAGGCGAACATATGCGATCCGAATGATTCATCAGTGATGTTCGAGATCTGCGAAGTATTACTAGGAGTGAGGTCAAATTGTGAGAGACAAACGCTGGAGATATTTAAAAGAAGTCATTGAGTACCCTATGTGACATGATTATGAGCAATCGATATAGCTTGAAACGTCATCACTAGATAGTAATGTATGACCATTTGAGCCTTATCAAGCGGAAATTACCTATGAAGCTTTTCCCATGTTACCATGTTTTACAATGATGTCACGTGAAGGAGCCAACCTATAGATACTCTGTGGTTATGCAGTAACTCAGTATTCCTAAACTGTGGATGTTACATAACCGTCCAAATATCTCAGACATCTGTTCGAAGGTTTTCCTTAACTTATGTTCAGCGTTCTGATAATGGTAACCAATTAGTGAACTAAACTTTGCACCAACATTCAGTCACAAATCAATGTTAGCTGGATATGTGTTGTCCAGAGTCTTTCTTTAATGTGATATGATGTGATGAATGCCTTTTGCTGTTTGACGTTATTGGAGACAACACTTGGCTTGACAACATAAATCTCACAGTGCACTTATTCAAATGACTCAATGACTGACTCTCCACGCTTTCTTCCACTTCATCTGAGATTGTGTGTTTTGAGTGGGATGGAGAGTATGGATGACGAAGCGAAATTGACGAGCCTGTTGTGTGGTGAACGCGTGTAGGCGGACAACGTATGTGATAACGAGGACTCTTGTGTTGAGAGCTACCTTTATCTCGAGATGAAATAATGTCTCTTTGAGCGAAATTATTTGTGACTAATCACTGACCAGTTTGAGAGTGTTTCACCTGATCGCATTCGTATCACACTACTTGTATTCGATGGAATTGTAAAACAAAGCTTCTTGAGTTTTGTGAGTTAACCTGTATTAGCAGAAAAACCTTTAGTCAAATTTCACCAAATCACCTAAGTTAATTTTATTTACAACAAATTGATTCAGTATGCATTCACGAATGGTTGACATCTCGAGCAGAATATATTTCCGATCATCATGTCTATGGGCGACCTAAATAAATATGTCGGAATGTTAACTCTTTCAAATAGTGAGCCGAAAATATCCAGTTGAAATTATTTCAGTATATCCCGCTTATGCAGGTGTACATCTTACATCGTCATTAAAGTCGCTCAATGAGATGATTATCAAAAATATTTTCTGACCGCAACGTCAACCAGTCATGAATGAATAGCGAATCACTTTGATGTTAGTAAAACTAACTCCGGTAATTTTGTGACATTCAAGCAGCTGTTCTTCCACCAATAAATGTTCACTCACAAAACTCAACAAGCGTTATTTCACAATTTCATCGAAGTCAGTTGGTGTGATTTGAATGAAATCAGGTGAAACATTCGCAAACTGGTCAGTGATTTGTCAAAAATAATGTCGCTCACAGAAACATTATTTCATCTTAAGACATAGGTAGTGCTCTACACAACACTCCTCAACATCACATACCTTGTCACACATATACTTCGTCCGCTTGCACGAATTCAGACACAACAACAGACGACTCATATGGTGACTACCACTGTTGAATATGTCTCACCAATGCAATCGGCGTAACAAGCATTTCAAGCTATTTTGTTAATCATATTGTCTTTTTGACTTAAGTCCATGGAGTGGTTCAAACTGCGCAGCTTGTCCCTGTGTGATATTCAGTGATTGCAGATCCACTTTATATGCAGAGGTAACTCCTTCCTTATTAGGAATCCAGTGTATGCAAGGACAAGTGCCTCTGTATGCGGTAAATATGTGTCCTGTGGAAAAACATGCTACATTTCATTCTTGATCACTTGGTCGATTGCAAAGTTCGTTGTGTGTGTGTGTGTGAGCAATGAAGGCGAAGCCTCCGGAAGAATGACAATGGGCATATATGCTTGTGTGCATGAGTGGTTGATGCACCAAATTATAAATTGCATGACACAGATATACTGACCCCATTATTCGTGAATTTTTGTATTAACAGCATATTCTCCGAATATATATATAAGCACGCCGTTCTCACTTGTTGACATCGATTCACATCGAAATCACTGATAAACCGGCAGACAGCGGAGATGATGCATCATAGCATGACCTTCCTTTTTGCAGTGATATGTGCAGTGTGCATGATGACAGGTAAGTCAATCAGTTAGTTGGTATATCAGTCAATCACACATCATCTCATGTGAAATCTATGGCATTCATTTGCATATTCTGTGGAATATTCTCACCGAAATAGTCCCACTCATCATTATATACTTAATCACTATACCACTTAACTCGTTTTACCCGTAGCAGCATCAACACGGAATTCTCAATGCCTACATTTGAATTACCATCATTTTCAGAATCTGCACGAGAACGATGTAAACATCACTGCAGTCGTCACTGACTTCTTTTAACACACACTTGCAACCACTAATACATGATGACCAACATTCATTCATCCATCTCGTCAATAATGCTGACTTTCTTGTTTCATATCCACTTCACTGTAGGCGTTGATCAGTCAGCAGTATCCCGTCAGGAGAATGCAACATGTGGACCAAAATATCACTGCTGCCCGCCTTCAATACTATTCGGACCACAGTGTGGGAAAGGATCGAATTCAACGCTCGCATTGAACCTTGCCAGAACTGCGAAGCTCGATGCGAGGGATGAAAAGAGTTGATGGCACAAGCTGCTTTTGATCAGATAGCGTGTAATCCATTTCTGGCTTACATTTACACCATTTTAGATCACTACTGCCTTTCACAACATTCAAAGCTTCCAGTCTGTACCATAATATTTGAACTTATTCGATAAATACATAATGTGCACCAAATTTCATCTGTTCTCTGTTATCGCTTCACGTGTGTGCAGGTTCATTCACCTGTTGAAACATGGTGTTTTCGTGGTTTGAGTGTGTGATTGCCTTCCTCATTCTTTTCACTATTTAGAGCGTTCGTATTTTCGTAAACGTTAGTACCTGCAATGAGTAAGAAACGTTCGGCTTGTGTGATTTACATTTATGGAATAAAACATACAATGTACATAAATCGTATCCTACTGCTCCATGTAAGGAACTCGCATCAGTAAGTGCGTACACTGTTATTTTAGTGAATCAGATACATTGAATATCGCCAGAATTCCTGTGGTACTGACAGACACTGACTAGGAAACGAACATCGGCATGGAGAAATTATAATCTCAACGGATGAAAGAATGTGTGAGCGAGTACACCGATAGCATGTATTATATTGAAATGCACATCACTCAGTGCAACAGGCAAGAAAGAAACAACCTTATTCATCGACGTCTTTCGGTTGAGTATGCTACCTCAAATCAAACGTTTCCAATCACTGGTTCTCGGAGATATTCCCCGCCATATTCTCTGAAAATTCGAGCGTCTTTTAAACATTATTATCCAAATGATTGTCTGATATTATGATAAGTTTGTTCCAGAGTAACTTACGTATTTGTGCGATGATCAATTAATATTCGATCGCGGGAATTACGTTCAGATTCATCGGTGTTCAATAAATCATCCACATTCGACTGGAATTCAATTACTTTCTTATGTACTCCATGATGTTGACTGCTCAAAGGAAATGCATAGCTTACGACAAACTGCCTCCCGCTATTTTTTTTTCTATTTCTCTGCAAATGTTCAGAAGGGAAGTGCCAATGGCAAATTCCACTCTGATCACTGAAATCACTATGTCTATATTTCAGATAACTTTCACAAAATATTCGGACAGGTGGTCCCATATTTTCATTCAAGATAAGCACATGAATTGTTTCAAATGATCTGGGGTTCCCTGTGAGCAGTAGAAATTGATGTTTCATGTGAAGAAAGCAACATGGCGAGAAATGTGACAGAAATATATATGTTTACCATTTGACACAGAAGAGATTTGAAGAGAAGTGACCTAGACGATGAATGAAACTGAATAAGCACCTACGTTGTTCAAATGCGTGCATAGTGTTCATTTTCAATGACACAAACATGAAAATTCAGCTAGTGAATACAGTTTCAGATGCCTAAGATAAACTGTGCGAAAATGAGAAAATAGTCAAGCCTACTTACGGTTACATTCACGCCGATGTTATATGGCTGACCAGATGTTCACAGTGGTGGTTTTACCAGTTGTTTCTAATAGCATTAGATATCTTGAAATCTACAATTTCATGTGACTGCCATCCGCTTGTCAAATCTCCTGCATCCTCTGCATAATAAATTGGTGAATCATAGAGTAGATGATATATTCGAATTTGAAGTGCTGAAATTGTGGATGCATTATCCTCACAGACAAATGCACTTCTAATGTAAACAGTGGAAAACATATAACGGTTAGTCGAATAAAGATTTACTTTGAATAAGATTCACATCATTGCTTCTACTCGAATTTAAAAATGAACTTCGCTTCATCGTCATATTTCATGGTGAGAAATGTGTAATCCATGTATCGACAAGAGAATTCTAGATGTTTGAATCTTTTTATGGTGCGTTTTCTCTTTCTGTTAGGGAACTGTACGCTAGTGAGTATAGTTCTTACTGGTTACATTAGCCGTCATATGAAAAAACCTCTGAATGGCAAACACCAAGTACGTGAATTTGAAATAACGTCTTACGTGATTCGAACAGTCCTAATTGAGACGGGTGCGGTGACGTTAGACAGTATTTATAGTGATGACCATGATACGAGATTCATTCTTCACATTGAATTTATAGAAACTGCACACTTTGCCGCATATTTTATTGAAAAATATTTTCTCTTCATTCATCTTCTGTTTTCACGTAAAACAGCCATCTGCACTACAACAAGTACCGCAGTACTATTCGATCTGACGGATTAAATAGGCTTGATGGAATCTTTCTTTGGTCTCCAAGAAAAAAACAGAGGTACGTTGCAATCAAATTCAAAATGTGTGTGAGTACATGCGGCAGCCCATTCGAATAATTGAACGATTATAATTAGAAGAAAAAAAAATAAAACATCACTTTCTTGTATGGGAATTCAAGTAGGCTAGACTGGTCAGCTAGTCTTCTGTTGCGCACATGAATACAAGCCATGATTTTCCGTACAACAACAATATTTATTGCGTTGGGAATAATCATCGCTTCATTCGATGAGTGTTGTCAGGTAGACCGTAGCAACAATAGACTAAGGCGGGAATTTCTTCCTGGATAAGAGTATTCCATTTAAATGTTTTATTATTATTGTTCACCTGGGTTCCAAATGAAATATAGGTCTTAGACAACTCATCTTCACTTTGTTCTTCTTTCTGCTGTCCTCTTCAAATGATACCATCATTGTCCATAATCAGTCACCACCTCGTTTTCAGACTAACACCTTGATGTTAACCTGGCCCAGACGACCGACCTTGTGACTGATCAACGCCTGGAATAAACTGGAAGAGAAAAAAGACAAAAAGAATTATTGACGACATGGAAAAATAAATGTCCCACATCATATGTAAGTGTTAGTTTGTGTGGGTGAAACGGAGACGGTGTTGACTGCAGTGACGGATTTTGGTGTTGATGGAGGAGGGGTGTAGTTGCTAGCACTACGCCCAACCATCTCTATTTATCCAGGCTTGGGACCGGCTAGAAACCTAATGAGCTAGTATTCTAGGCGAGGTTCAAATTACAAATCAATAAAAAGAAGCAATACAGATTTAAGGATGATTACCAGGAGACACAAATATAGCATCAATGATGAATTCAACTTAGTGTTGTTGAAGACTTTTGTTCCACTTGTTATGATTTCATCATCATTTTTATTTGTTGTTTGTCACACTTGAACTTACCTCTAGTCTGTCCCATTGCTTGATTCATTTGTCTGTAGTATTCATATTGCTTCTAATATGATAGTCACTGGGCTCACTCTAATTTATCTCATCCTCTTTTGGACCACACTCAATACTAACTGACTAATAATCTTTCTTCCACATGTTCAGTAAAACACTCTCTGACACAAAATTAATTAACCTTAACTGGCTCTATCGTATGCTGAGTAATATTAATTGTTTTGCAGTTGCAGAGTCTGAAGAGGCATTTGTTGAAATCACGGTTTCTCCCTGTATTTATTCCAGTTAAATCACTTTTTTATTTATATAATATTGAAACCCTGGATGTGTAAAATACATCAGACGAATTCGCTGAAAATGTCGACTCAGATTTGTATGCAGACAAGTCAAGTCATGACGCCAAATCATTATTGACCAGTCCAGCTATTTCAATACCACGTTATGTTTAGATATTATTAAATTTCGAATACCTTCACTCACTGTGGCTACCTAAATGAAAGACAGTTTGTTTTCCAAGCAACTCTTCCATCATTTTTCGACAATAACTCCTGTTTTATATGAACTTTGTTACTATGTACACCTTTTAGTTTTTTTTTTCAATCATTTCATATAACTTGAATTGATAAGACAATAATCACCGTGTAAAATATTTTTCCCTGCATTACGCATTAGTCCTTAATTAAGGCATTTAGGTGACGAACACCGCTAGACCATTTCATTTCATGGTTTCTCCCAACAATCGCTTTAAACTTGAAATGATTCAAAACAATAAAACACAATGTGTGAACAATTACTCAGTGACCTAGCGCATTGGTGTTTATTTCTATCAATTTGAACTTTCCTGATCACTGATTTGACCACGTTGCTCGGCCTCTGTTGAAATGTCACCTCCTCATGAAGATGCTTCTACGATGTCTTGATATTCAACCTATAGTTAATTGATGGATTACGCTGCTACTCACCAGCCACCAAATTATTTCAGTTTAAATCCTTCAGCATCAACGAAGCACTCTCACGAAGAGCGCACATATCAATAAAGGTCAAGAAATTCAGTTCACTCAGGAACCAGGAAAGTTCTCAATGAACTGAAAAACGCTAATACTTGTTACACAAGCGATAGCTTTCATAGCCAAGCAGTCAAGAGGATAACTAGGTGGGGTTTGAAACTATCTGCAATAGGTTGAAACATCAGTGGCAACTCTACCACTTATTGGAAAATACAAGGACATCCAACTAACAAACCCTGAATAGGAAGAAATCCGCATCCTAGTAGATTTCACTGCTGGTCATCTTACACCGAAGGTGCATACAAATAATCAATCACATTTTAGTCGGCTGATGACTATTTTTCTCTTTACATATAGTTCGGAATGCACACGATTGATACTCAGAGTACATCCACCATTCCTAATTACCACGAATTAGATTTACATGAAATTGTTGAAAACCGATTATGTCTATCATGGATATTGTGATCAGACATTGAGAAATGATTTGCATTGAATGATGCTGCGGCTTACACCAGTTAAGTGATGTAATCATTATGTATATCATGATGGGTGGGACTATTTCGGTGAGGATATTCCGGAGAATATGTGAATGAATGCATTGGAATTCGAATGAGATGATGTAGCGACTGACTGATTTGCTAACCTGTCGTCATTCACACTGCACATATAACTGCAAATTGGAAGGTCATGCTATGATGCAGCATCTCCAGCGTCTGGCTGTCTATCAGTGATTTTGACTTGAATTGATGTAAACAAGTGAAAATGGCGTGCTTATGTATAGTCGGAGAATATGCTGTAAATAGAAATAATCACAAATAATGGGGTCAGGTCACCTGTGTCATGCAATTTGGTGCACCGAGTGAATTTGTGAGTCACGCATGTATGAGTATGGAGTTTCATTCTATATGGTAGATGATTTTAGAATGAAAGTCTTCATGCTCTACCACCCATGCACACATGCATAAATACTCATTGTCGTTCTCACTCACTTCCAGATGCTTTGCCCTCATAGCTCTTACACACGCACAATGAACTTTGCAATCTGCGCAATTATTCAGAATGAAATTTCGCATGTATTTTTGCAAGACACAGATTCGCCTCATATGGACGGCACTTGTCATAGCATACGTTAGATTCTTAATAAAGAACGAGTTACCTTGGCATGAGAGTGGATCTACACTCACTTAATATCATACAGGGACAAGCTGTGCAGGTCGAAGGACTCCACAGACTCAAGTCAAAAAGACAATATGATTCACAAAATAGATTGAAATGATTGTGAAGTCGAATGCATAGGTGAGACATATGCAATAGTGTTATTCAGAAAATGTGTTGTGTGCTGTTGTGTGTTCAGTGCATGTAGGTCAAACAAAGTATGAGTGTGTGACAATGTGTGTGATGTCGAGGACTGTTTTGTTGAGAGCTACCTATGTCTCAAGATGAAATAGTGTTTCTATGATTGACATTATTTGTTACAAATCGCTGACCAGTTTGCAAATGTTCCACCTGATTTCATTCGAATCACACTCATTGGCTTCGAAGGAATTGGGAAATCACGCTTGTTGAAGTGTGAGGGAACACATATTAGCGGAAGACCTTCTGGTCAAATTTCACCGAATTACCTGAGGTAATTTTCTTTTCAGCAAAGTGATTCAGTATTCATTCACGACTGGATGACGTCTTGATCAGAAAACATTTTTGATATTCATGTAAGCGGGCGACTTTGATCAATATGTGTGAATGTTATCTCTTTCAAATAGTGCGTCGAGAATATCTTGTTGAAATTATGAATGAATAATTTCGAAATGAACTCAACGATCTTACTGCATGTGTATCAGTCATGTCGGTGGAGTGCTTAGAGTTGCTGATTCGGAGAATTAAATGATAACAATGTCGGTTGTTTTATTGAAATTTTCAGGAGGTGCATAGGTGAAGGGAAGTGACGAAACACAATGAATGGAAGTTACTCTGCACCGATCTTTGCAGGTCCACATTTGTAAATGGAGAATTGCTATAGCCAGTTGTGTGGCTTCATAATACACGTAGCATGTGCATCTGTGAGTATTAGGAAAAATACTTCTCACGGTGTATTAACTTCTTTGATAGACTACTAAAAATCTACAAAGAGCACTGGATATGACAGAAGAATCAGGAGGATTACTGTTAAACTGCGGTGACCACCAACTTGGATCACAACGAAACCGATTTCATTAGGTGATTCAATTCCACAGTACAACTGTATCAGTGGATTGTGCTGAAATAAATTCAAATGAATTTTTACGATTCGCTATTTAAAATGGATAACATTCTTACATCTTAAACAAGTTAGCTCACTAACATGAATATGAAAAATGTTTTCTGATCGAGACGTCATCCAGTCGTGAAGGAATACTAAATCACTTTGTTGTGAATAAAATTTACTCAGGTAATTTGGCGAAATTTGACCAGAAGTTCTCCCGCTAAAATATGTTCACTTACACTTCAACAAGCGTCATTTCCGAATTCTTTCGAAGCCAATAAATAAGTGTGATTTGAATGAAATCAGGTGAAACATTAGGTAAGTGGTTTGTCACAAATCATGTTGCTCACAGAAACATTATTTCATTTTGAAACATCGATAGCTCTCGAAACAACAGTCCTCGACATCACATACCTTTTCACACAAACACTTTATCCGCCTATAAGCATTGACCACACAACAGGCTGGTCACATTCGCTTCGTCATCCACACTCTTCGTCTCGCTCACAGCACACAATCTCAGATGAAGTGAAAGAAAGCGTGGAGTGTGAATATTTGAGTCATCCGAATAAGTGCACTGTAGGATTTATGTTGTCAAGCCAATTGTCGTCTCCACTCATGTCGAACACGCAACCTCAAACATCAAATTACATCACAAGAAGACTCTTGACCATACATATGCGGCCAACATTGGTATGTGATTGAATGTTAGAGTAAAGCGTAGTTAATTATTTGGTTAGTGTTATCAGAATGATGAACACATATATGTCGGAATATTCTTAGTCTGTTATTTAAGAGGTCTGCACGGTTTTTCAATATAAATTTTTGACGAGACTGAGTTGCTGCATCACCACAGAGTACCTATTAGTTGGCTCCTTCACGTGTCATCCCTGCAAAACATGGTATTATGGGAAAAGCTTTATGGGTAATTCCTGTTTAATAAGGGATCAAACTGTCCTACATTTCTATCTAGTGATGATGTTTCAAGATCAATCGATTGCTCATAATCATGTCAAGGTGTTCACTAGGGGTACTCAATGACGTCCTTTATATATTTCCAGTATTTCTCGCTCACCATTCAACCGAAATCCTTGAAATTCTTCGCAGATCTTCAACATCACTGATGAATTATTCGGATCGCATATATTCGGCTGTACAAGCAAAGTTTCCACTGTTTGACTAGTTGCGCCTATCAGACTGAAATGGCTGGCATTACAGCACATTTCAGTAATCATATTTCCTCGTTGAACTGAGATTGTAGGGTGGTTCAAACTACACAGCTTGTGCTTCCCTGCAATAAGCTGGGTTAAAGTCATCCTCAATACCAATATAACTGCTTCCATATAAGGAATTCTACGTATGATATGACTACTGCTATCATCAATATGCGTATCTTTGTCTTGCACAAATGTACTCGACATTTCATTCGGAATCACTGCGTCGATTCCAAAATTTGTTATGTGTGAATGTGTCTTTTTCATTGCAAAGCATGTGGCAGCGAGTGAGAATAATAATCTGATGAGTGCTCGAGTGGGTGGTTTTGTCTTAAAGGATAAGTTCATTTAATTTCTTCGATCATATTGCACGAAATACCCAACTCATAAATTCACGATTGGCGAATTCACTTAACCCAGGTAGAGCATGTTGAATCACGTCAATGACCTGTGCAATGCATCACTCGTCATCTTTTTCGACCAAATATAAACACCTTCTACTAACCTACATAAATGAAATCCCATCGAAACCATTAATAAACAGAAACACAGAGGAGATGACTCATCGTATTCTGGCCGTCCTCTTCGCTGTAATTTGTGCAGTGTGTATGACGACAAGTGAGAAAATCAGTGAATTGGTCGGTGAGTCAATCACACATCATCTCATTCGAATTCCAGTGCATTCATTTGCATGACGAGCAGACTATCATAACCGTTGTTGCTGCGGATGCAGATAATTTACGTCACGTAGAATAGTGTTGATGATGTTGATGATTATATTCATGATAATGATTGTGATGGTGATGTTGATAATGATGGATATGATGATTTCGTTTATGGTATCACTTAAAACAGATGTACCACAATATTGATTATTGACCGCCGAGATTACTACAGTCACATTTAAGCTTCTCTTCTTTCGATTGAAAGATGGACGAATCATTGAAAACAACACTAACTGTCTGTGACAATGTGTGCATCAAATACTCAAACCTGCCTATGGGTTCACTGAAACGAAGATTGTATATCTGGCCGAATAATTACAAAAGTGGTTTTACCAGTGGTTTCCAGTATCAGTAGATATCATGAAATTCTTAATATCGTGTGATGACTGATTGCTTGTTGAATAGCCTATATCCTCTGCAGTTTGAAAACTCAATTCATGATATCGTATGATACATCATCCTCACAGGCAATTGTACGGCCAACGTAAACATTGGAAAAGAAATGACGGTTAGGTGAATAAAGATTTACTTCCCAATTCAATTCTCATATGTGCTTCTACTCGAATGTAAACATGAACTTTTCTTTATCGTCATATATCATGGTGACAAATGTGTCATCCATGTATCAACAAGAGAATTCTAGTACGTGTTTGTATCTTTGTTAGATGCATTCTCTCTTTCTGTTAGGGAACTCTATGCTAGTGATGATTGTTCTTTCTGGTGGAATCAGCCATCATATAAAGAATAGTCTCAATGGCAATTACTAGGTGCGTGAATTTGAAATTACGTTTCATGTGATTCGAACAGGCTTAAGTGAGACGAGCGGAGTGATGTATGACAGTAGTGTTGATGATGAACATAATAATAGATTCAGTCTCTACAAAACGTTTACAGAAACTGCACCGTTTTTAGCGTGTTTATTGGAAAATATTTTGTCTTCATTCATCTGCTAGTTTCACGTAAAACAGCCATCTAAGGTACACCATGTACCGCTGTATTGCTAAAATGAATTTACTTCTACTTGACATTGTCCTGCGGAATATATTTGAGTATAGTTTATCTATTTATATTAATAAAGACTCTGTAGTTATTGTTGAAATATACTCAGTTTACATATGAATCAATAATAGCAATAATTTGAACCTTTGTGATATCTATAAATCCAGAGATAATAACGCCATATCAGGCAAGCTGACCGAGTAAAACTTTCAGCACCACTGGCTGCCACTGGAGTGCGAATCAGTTAAACAATGCAGATAATGTTGTCGTCATCAATGAAATATATGCTCATCGATGTGTTATGCTATTAAATGGAACACTCTGACACTTAGCGTGTCAGAGAACTTCTAGAATCCAGGTACTCAAATAAACCATCTATATATATAGAACAAATCTACCAACTAATAAAAAGCACATCATATGACAGGAAAGTTCAAATTCAAAGTAAATACAATGATCAACACAGATGTACATATGATTATCAGCAGACACAATTCAATCATTCACGGAGAATTCAAATCAGTTCATTTTATGCTACAAATTACGCTGAAGATGTTGTGCAGAAGAACATTATTTCAAAGAGTTAACATTTTTACATCTTAATCAAAGTCACCCACTGACGTGGTTATCAAAAATATTTTTTTGTTCGAGAGGTCATCCAGTCGTGAATGAATGCTGAATCACTTTGTTGTAAATCAAATTAATTCAGGCAAATTGGTGAAATTTGACCAGAAGTTCTTCCATCCATATATGTTCACTCACACTTCAACAAGCGTGAATTCCCAATTCCGTCCAAGCCAATGAGTGTGATTCGAATGATATCAGGTGAAACACTCGCAAACTGGTCAGTGAACTGTTACAAAAAATGTTGCTCACAGAATCATCATTTCAACTTGATATATATATATATACATATATATAAAGCTATCAAAACAACAATCCTCATTATCACATACTTTTTCACACCATATTTGTCCGCCTACACGCATTGACTATAAAACAGGCAGGCCAAGTTTGCTTCTTATCAACATTCTTCGCCTCGATCCTAACACACAACCTCTTATGAAGTGGGAGAAAGGGTGAAGTGTTAATATTAGTAATATTTGAATAAAGAACTGTCCACCTTCAAGCATTGAACATAAAACAGCACATTTGCTGACTACCACTGTTCAATATATCCCACCTATGCATTCGTCGTCACAATAATCTCCAGCTATTTTGTGAATCATATTGTCTATTTGATTTGAGACAGTGGAATCGTTCAAACTGCACAGCTTGTCTCTGTGTTATATTCAGTGAGTGTAGATCCAATATTATACCAAAGTTAATCCTTCTTTATTACTATTCCAACGTATGCTATGAGAAGAGCCCTCCATATGAGGTGAATCTGTGCCTTGCAGAAATACATGCGACATTTCATTCTCAATCACTGGGCCCATTGCAAAGTTTTTTGTGTGTGTGTGCGTCTTTGAGCTCTGAGTGCAAAGCATCTGAAATTGAGTGACAATGACAGTTTATCATATGCATGAGTGTTTGAGAGTGAAGGAATTCATTCATTAAAATATGGATCACATTGCATGAAACAGCATATTCATAACCGCGTGAATCACAAATTCACTCGATGCTGCAAATAATAAATTGAATGACGCAGATAAACAAGATCAAAATACCAGTTAGCTGGTTTAAGCTGTAGCATCATCAAATTCAAAACATTTCTCAATGTCTAGTCACAAAATCTATGCTATTCATAATCACTTCTCAACAATTTCATTTTATTCTAATTCGTGGTGATTAGAAATCTGTGGATGTACTCTGAGAATCAATCACATGCATTCCAAACAATATGCAGAGAAATCTATAAACGTCAACCCACAAAAATGTAATTGATAATTAGTACGAACCTTCGGTGGATGGTGATAAGCAGTGGAATCCCCTAGGATGTGGATTTCATCCTATTTGGCGCTTGTCAGTTGGATGTCCTTGTATTTTCCAATAAGTGTTAGAGATTCCACTGAGGTTTCAACCTTGTGCAGATAGCTGCAACTACCAAAAGAGTTTTTCTCTTGACTGCTTGAGCCATGAGATCTATCTCTTGTGTAACAGGTTACAGCGATTTTCAGCTCAATTAGAACTTTTCCTGTTCACTGAGTGAACCGGATTGCTTGAGCTATATTGATATGTACACGATATATCTGAATTCAAAGTGTTGAAGTGTGTATGTATTATCCTTACAGTCAACTTTATTACCAATGTAAACAGTAGGAAAGAGATGACGGTTACGTGAAAAAAGATTTGCTGTTAATTTAAGTGGCTTAAATCAATCTTTAACAATGCAATAAGCCAATATGACTGAGTCTGATGTTTCCAGCCGCGTAAATGATCATTTCTCTGGTTTTAATGAAAAGGATAAATTGTCATATTTGAAATCTTTTAATTGATTACACAGCTTACGTGTCGGTGGTGTACCAAGCACTTCACCAGAAAGTGTGCTGATGCTTTTGTCATTTGTTTGCTGAAATATCCAATGCATCATTTCACGGAACTATATTGTCAGTTGCCTGGAAAGGAATACAGGTTGTGCCTGTACCAAATACATTTCTTTGGTAAGGTCTTGATCTAAAGCTAATAACCATCACATCAATGATTTGAAAACTATGAGTAGACTGAAATTACTTGTTCTTAAACTTCCATTATTATCGTTAAGTGACCTAAAGCTATTAGGCTAGAAATGCAGTAGAAGCGCTTAAGATGCTACCATCCTGCTCCACCACACTATTTATTTCAGTATCGATAAATGTGCGTAGTTTCTTCTAGCCCTATTTCTGGATCACACTTCTCTTTTCGACTCTATTCCGCTGGTTAACAGAGAAGGTACTATCCTCTGCGATCTGCTCACCGGTACTCCCAGACTCATCGTTCAACTTTCATTGCGCCTTACTGTGTTCGAAAGCCTTCAAAACTTTTCTCATCTAGGTATCCGGGCAACAGAAAAACTAGTGTCAGGTAGATTGGTCTGACCTTGTATAAACCGTGACCTGCGTTACTGGACGCGTGCTTGAGTTCGGTGTCAACTTGATGAAATCCACAAGCACAGCATGACGCCAGTGGATTCCTTCGCCACACCCGATTCCCGCTTTATTCATGTACGCCTAGATATAGTGGGTCTCCCACCCTCATCAAATGTGCACTCCCACTTGTTGGCATGTGTCAACCGGTTCACCCGTTCGCCCGAAGCTATTCCCATCACGGACGTGACCGCGAAAACCATTTGGCGCGTGTTCATGAAACGCTGGCTATCCTAATTTGGATGCTCATCTACGGTGACCGCTGACCCTGGGCAGCAGTCCGAATCAACCCACTTCAAGAAGCTACAAAAGCTGTTTGGGTGTAAAAGAATCGTAAAAACCACGTACCACCCAACTGAAAGCTTCGTAAATGAGTGCCGAGAATAACAGGTGAACCGAGTCCCTCCCCTTAGTTCTACTAGCATCCAGTTCACGCTCAAAGCTAATTTACAGTGCACCTCCACAGAAATGGTGTTTGGAACCACCCCACGTTTACTGGGTGAATTCATCTCTCCTGAAAAAGGTGAGCAAAGTGTTACGGATGTACACTGTTATGCTCAGAACCTCAAGTGCCTTATGCAGCGACTACAACCAACTCTCAACGAATGAATTGATGAATTATAGCAACATAATAAATATTATTACACAGAAGATCATGGCTTGTATTCACGTGCACAACAAAAGACAGGCCGATCTGTCTAATCTCTGGCCTACTTGAATTTCCTTCCAAGACACAGTTCATCTGAGGCATTTTCATGCTTTTGTCGATGAAAATCAACACCCTCCATGCATTTGAACAAAGTGGGTGATTATACAGTGGCATTCATGTTCCAGGTGACATCTCTTCTTTTCTCTTCTGTGTAAAATGGTAAACATATGTATTTCTGTCACATTTCTCGCCGTGTTTTTTCTTCACATGAAACACAGATTTGTACTGCTTCGAGGAACTGCAGAATATTTGAGAATATTCACGTGTTTATCTTGAATGAAGTTCTGTGACCACTTGTCCGAATATTTTGTAAAAATTATTTGAAATAGAGAGTCATTGATATCAGTGAACAGGGTGTTATTTGCTATCTGCACTTTCTTTCTGAACATTTGCAAAGAGTGAGAAAGATGATATGACAAAAGACAATTTGATTTAATCTATGCATTCCTTTTGAGCTTTCAAAATTTCAACGTAATTCTCGCGATCGAATATTAATTCATCATTGCATGAATACGTAATTTACTCAGGAACAAAATAATCAAAATATCAGACATTCCTTTTGATAATAAGGATTCAAAGTCGCTTGTATTGTCAGAGAATATGCCCGAGAATATCAACGAGAGTCAGTGAATGGAAATGTTTAAATTGAAGTAGCTGATATACGTTGGTGTATGTGGTTGTTTCGTTCTTGTCTGTTGCACTGAGTGATATGCATTTCATCATAATACATGCTTACAGTGCACTCAATCACTCACATTCTCTATCATCCTTTCAGATTATAATTTCGCCATGCTGAAGTTTATTTCCCTGTTAGTGTTCATCAATACCACAGGGATTGTTTTAGTCATCAATGCATCTAATTCTCGTAAGTGACAGTGAACGCGTGAAATTGATGTGAGTGGCCTACATGCATCAGTATGATACAATTCACAAACGTTTCATGTGTTAATCTATCGAATAAAAATACACAAATCACACCTTTCTAACTCAGTGCAGATACTAACAATTACAAAATTACAATTGCTCCTAATAACAGAAAGAATTAGGAAGTCAGTTGGACACCCAAATCGCAAAAACCCCATGTTTCGACAGGTGAATGAGCCTTCATACACACGAAGCGAATACAGAACAGATGAAGTTTGATGCACATTATGTATTTATCGAATCAGTTTGAATGATATGCTACAGACTAGTGTCCCTGAATGCTGTTGAAGGCAGTAGTGAACTTTAATGTTGCCCTTGCGAATCAGAAAAAGAAAACGTGCCATCTTATCTAAAGCAGCTCGCACCATCAATCTTTCCAACCCTCGCATCGAGTTTCGCAGTTCTGCCAAGATTTAATGCAAGCACCTTATCCGATTCTTCCTTACACTGTTGTCCAAAACAACGTAGACGCCAGCAGTTGTGCTTTCTTGATACACATGGACCAATCCACTTAGCAAACACTGTCGACTGATAAGAGCCTGCAATGAAGTGGAAGTGAAACAAGAAAATTAGCAATAATGGAGAGATGGATGAAAGATTGTTGATCATTATATTTTAGTTCGTGTTCATGTGTGTGTATTTGTGTAAAACGGAGCCTATGCTGATTCAAGTGATGGTGACATTCTTCTGGTGTTGATTCTGGTGATGTTGATGGTGATGTGAACCATGAGAATTCAGCGTTGATGCTAGCTAACATCAGTTAAGTGGTTTAGTGATTAAGTATATCACGACGGGTGTGACTATTTCGCTGAGGATATTCCGGAGAATAAGCGAATGAATGCATCGGAATGTGAATGAGATTATGTGTGATTGACTAATTGATTGGCTCACCTGTCATCATGCACACTGCACACATTACTGCAACGAGGAAGGTCATGCTATGATGCATCATATATAATATTATATATATATATATATATAGTCGGAGAATATGCTGTAAATAGAAAAAGTCACAAATAATGGGGTCAGTGTATCTGCGTCATGCAATTTATTATTCGGTGCATCGAGTGAATTTGTGAATCACGCATTTATGAGTATAACGCTTCACGCAATTTGATCGATGAGAATGTGTCGATATTGAGACCAAATAATCTCGAAATTATCTGAATAATTGTACTGCATGCGTTGGAATGTGGAAATCACGCTTGTTGAACTTCTGGTCAAATTTCAATAATAATAATAATGGCTTTATTCCAAACAGTATTTGTGGTACAGGTATGGAATTTTCAGCGTTCATTACAATATTGCATCTAATTACCTCATAAATTTTATAAGGATTTGAAAAGATAAAGCAACAACAACAAAAAGAAAAAAGAGAAATAAAAGAAATAAAAAAGAACAGCATTGCATTCACATATTTAAACAATGCACCACAGGATATGATATATAAAATTAGTGTGTAATAGAATATATGAGCAACAATATAATAGTAACAAAGAAAGGAGAACAAAAGCTAATGGGAACTATTTGTTAGAGTGCCGCAGTAAGTTGATCGTGTCATGCCTAACAGTTTTCTCATCACATAACAGCTGTGCCAGATAAGGTAATGTGGAGTTTTTATACTTGGTAGTCCTGGCATATAGGTTCCTATAGTTGCTTCTAGTTCTACCAGATGAAATGCAAAGAGAGAGCTGCGTATGGAGAGGGTGTTCGGGGTCTGAGTTAATTTTGCTTACAACAAAGTGATTCAGTATTCATTCACGACTGCATGACGTGTCGAACAGAAAACATTTTTGATATTCATTTCAGTGGGCGACTTTGATTAGGATGTAAGAATGATAACTCTTTTAAATAGTGACTTGAGATAATGACTTCATTTTCAAAAGCTAACAGATTGATAGATATAAAGCAACCACACTACTTAACAGTGGAAGGTAGAATCGAGTGGAATACAAAAGAAGCGATTTAAATGAAGAGATCGCAGAGAAAATGACAGATATTTGATGCGTGGAAATTTTAAATTCTGATTGGCAGAAAATCACAAATTGTGGCAGAGTGAACATACTTTATTCAACCAATGTATAATCGAGCTATCCAACCTTTTAAATGTTCATATATATGTATATATGCATATATGTGTGGATAAATGTGCACACTTACTTCACTATTTTGTGCATAGTATAGTAACGCACTCCACAGAAATCATGTGCTTTGGATTTCACGGGTTACTCACCATTTGAGTCACCTGATCGATTCCTTCTGATTTCTTAGAGGAAATCAAAAACAGCAATGCAACTGTCAGTAAAACGGGCGTGAAGTCTATTCAGTTATTTGAGCTAACGTGGAAGAAATACTGGTAATGATAATACGTTAAAAACATACGATTATTTCCATACAGGATAAAGCTTTTAACCCACGTTTACACATTGCAGAAATGGCTCTCTTTTTCTATTAAAACATATAAATACATATAGAATTCCAAATAAGTAGTTAAACAGCACAAACTGACTGTCAAGGTGACTTAATGAAATATAAGTAGACATTAAAATAGGTAATACATGTAATAGTTATCTTTGCTCATACATTACAGATCGGTCACTGATTTCAAGCGTCCCTGTCCCATTGCCATCAATATTATGCGAGTCATGGGAGTAAGTCAGCTCACTCGAGGTAATACTAGAAGTCAATTTCGCCATCTTATTGACTTACTACACTCATCTTCTTTCCCATCATATTAAATATGTTTATTCCAAAATTAATATTGTTTCTGAAAGGACCCTATCTCCCATAGTAGAATGACTGTCAGCAGTCACCTAAATTAATTCGTTTTTTTAAAGTGATTGAATATTTGTGGAATATCTATAAATACATGTATATATTTGTATATTGTTTGTATTCCTTTGCACTCTATGACGCAATAATTCGAAAGCCCACTACCTTAACGTACAGTGCATATTAGCCACAATGTTTATGAAAACTACATCCTACCAATCATAGTGTCTCTCAGTGCACTTCAAGTGCTCAGCCTTTGCACAAATCAGTGTGTGCAGCAATCGATCACCCCTACCAGTATCTCATTTGTTCAAAACATTCAAGTATAAATACGACCAGTTTGTAGATGGTACAAATAACTTACATGTGACGCATGAGAATTAGAAACAGTTGCTGCTACAATTCCCAACAAACTTTAATTCAATGTTTAACATGGATGAAGCTTGAAAAACTTTAAAAAAATCGATGCACAAATGAATCAAATCAGCAATGAACGTATTACTGTTTTTTCAATCTGTTTCATTTCACAATGAATATGCTGAGAAATACTGTGCCATTGTTCACCCATGCAAATGCTTTTTTATTATATTCATGTTTCTAATTCAGATGTGCTCCTACTGCACACCACACCACACCAGTTATCTAAAACTTTCATTCATTCAAACATTGTCATTAGGAAAGAAGCGATTGGTGTTCAAGAACACACATAGCTCAGAGTGACATTGCATGACGAAATCAACTAACAATAAGTTTGTGCATCTATTCTGTCAAATGGTGATCACAGTGTTTTTAAAATTTTGTTCAGTTTGATGCATATGACTTTTCTTGATTTAGAAATTCACCGTCAGAGAGATCATTGTACATATAGCAATGATAGTGCAGAATTGACGATTTCAATCAAGAAGTTCGGAGAAGAGAGTTGCACATAACGCATTACATATTTATTTTATTTACGCTGAGATGCATACAAGTAGAATTATTTCAAGTGAATTAGTTCCAATTTTATCAAGTTATGCATTTTGTAACGCAGAAGGTTAATAGACGATCAATCGGAATGACATTTCATCGTTTTCTTAACACCAGCGTCACTCAATGACTGATGTTCATCCGTATGAGAGTAACACTACAGTGACGAGGTGAGTGATTTTATTTGAATTTAACAAAAGCATTGGAAGAAGGTGACTATGAATGTGCATTTTTGTGAACACAGATATATCAAGATATTACATCGCAGAAAACTCGTCAGAGTTCGCAATATTTCATCAAGCAGCTGTCACTTCCATCACTCACCATAATATGTAGGCACAAACTCCGTGTTAATCACTGTTGAATGGATTCGGTTGTCTCATCATCATAGATGAACATTTCACTAAAATACACTTTGCACTGCATTTACCTAACAGTGTGAACATTCACATGAATCTATAATCAACAACAACCACACTCATCTCACTCTTGGTCTTCACTCTTCCTATATTCTCATAATTTTTCACATTTCCAGTCACCTTCACTTGAACATCCGCAGATGGAGTCTGCCTTGAATACAAGTAAACATCTAGAACTGGTTAACACACATACACACATACATATATTTTAAGAGTGTTGTCCAGTGTTTCACACTAAGCCAACATGAATCGCAACCCTTCCACGAGATTCAGTCAATTCATTATATAATCTGTAAGATTTAACCATGCATTTCGAAATCATACCTTTCCAATATGGTCTGCATGAGAGAATTGAACATGAGGACAGGACATTCAAACGACAGTGTCAACGTTCTGTTGCATGTGAGAATGTCATAAACTGAGTCAATCTGTTAATCGAGAAATCGGTGATTCACAATTCTTATCAATCCATTGAGTATCCAGGCAGAGTATTAGTGTTAAACTATTCATTGATCTGGATTAGCTGACTTCCTGTTACATGTAAAATGATGAAATGATTAACAATATAACTTTTACTAATTAACTATCATTATTTTTACACATGAAATAATTTCTTGTTCCCTTCTCGACAATCAACTTCGCACCCCCACATTAATTCTAGTCTGTTCAAATCACACGATATCACGCCTCCCATTAGGGAGAATTTCGATCTGATGCTTCTAGTAATTGTCGTTGTGATACATTCCAGATAACTACAGCGGCATTTATCACTGAGAGGAATCAAGTCTGGCTGATATTTTCTTTCCAGAAGGAAGGAATGCACCCGTGAAAGGTGCATCCATGGAACACAGTTACATTGTCGATACATGTATAACACATTACTGGTCATGAAATATGAGGATGCAAAGTGCATTTTTCCATTAGAGTAGAAGTGTAGATGAGAATTTTATTGGAAGCAAATTTGTATTCGCCCAATCATTTTGTCTTCTCCACACTTCACATCATCGGTACACTTGTTAGTAATGTCATGACATCAAATGACACAGGCTTTTTTCATTCTACAGATCCAAAGTACTGCAGTACACGGTGTACTTCAGATTGCTATTTTACTTGAAACCAGAAGATGTATGACGAGAAAATATTTTCCAATAAAATACGCTGAAAATTGAGCAGTATCTGTAAATTAACTGTATAGAATTATTCTATCGCTCATCATTTCTACTACTGTCAAACGTCACCCCACCAGTCTAGGTTTGAATCACATAAGACGTAATTTCAACTTCAAGCCCTTAGTAATTGCAATTCAAATTATTTTTTATATGACGGCTAATGTCACCAGTAAGGACAATCAACACTAGGATAGAGTTCTTCTATAGAAGTCGATAATGCACCATGGGAAGTTACAAACATGTCTTAGAATTCTCTTGTCAATACATGGATGACACATATTTCATCATGAAATATGACGATGAAGCAAGGTTCATTTTTACATTCGAGTAGAAGCAATGATGTGAATCTTATTCAAAGTAAATCTTTATTCGACTTACCGTTATCTGTTTCCCACTGTTTACATCAGAAGTGCATTTGTCTGTGAGGATAATACATCCACACTTCAACACTTCAAATTCGGATATATTGTCTACTCTGTGATTCACAAATATATTATGCAGAGGATGCAGGAGATTCAACAAGTGGATGGCAGTTACATGAAATTGTAGATTTCGAGATATATAGTGCTATGGGAAACAGCTGGTAAAACCACTTCTGTGCACATCTGGTCAGCCAAATAACATCGGTGTGAATGTAACCGTACGTAGGCTTGACTATTTTCTCATTTTCGCACAGTTTATCTGAGGCATCTGATATTGTATTCACTAGCTGAATTTTCATGTTTGTGTCATTGAAAATGAGCACTGTGCATGCATTTGAACAAAGTTGGTAATCATTCAGTTTCATTGAATTTCCAGGTGACATCTATTCAAATCTCTTCTGTGTCAAATGGTGAACACACACATTCCTGTCACATTTCTCGCCATGTTAACTTCTTCACATGAAATACCAATTTGTACTACTTCCAGGGAACTGTGGAACATTTGAAACTATTCATATGTTTATCTTGAATGAAGTTATGGAGCGACCTGTCCGATTATTTTGTGAAAATTATCTGAAATAGAGCGATAGTGATTCGAGTGTTCAAGGTGTTATTTGCTATTGGCACATTCCTTCTGAACATTTGCATAGACTGAGAAAAATGATACAGTAGAAAACAGTTCGATATAAGCTATGCATTTCTGTTGAGCAGTCGACATCATGGTAGACATAGGAAATTAACCGAATTCCAGTAAAATGTGGTGAATGTGAACATTATTCTCGCTTAAAAATATTTATTCATCACTGCACGAATACGTAACTTATTCAAGAACAAATTTATCCAAATACCAGAAAACATATGAAAAAATAAGGATCCTAAAAAGCTCGGATAGTCAGAGTATATATCAGAAAATATCACTGAGAACCAGTGAATGAAAACGTTTGATTTCAGATATCACACGCAGCCTATAAACCTATATGAATGTGGTTGTTTCGTCCCTGCCTGTAGCAAAGAGTGATGCACATTTCAACATAATACACGATAACAGTGCACTGACTCACTCACTCTCATACTATATCATTCTTTGAGATTATAATTTCACCATGCTAAAGTTCATTTTCCTGTCAGTGTCTATCAGTATCACAGTTATTCAAGCAATCGTCAATGTATCTAATTCATCAAGATGACAGTGTACGCACACATTGATGCGAGTGACTTACATGACGCAGTAAAATACAATTCACATACGTTGTATGTATTATTCCATGAAATGAAAACACAAAAGCCAACACTAGCAAACTCAGTGCAGATGCTGACAGTAACGAAAATAAAACCCTCCTAATAATGGAAAGAATAAGAACCCAGTTGGACACCCAAGTTTCGAAAACACCATGTTTCAACATGTGAATGAACCTGCACACACGTGAATCGATAACAGAGAACAGATGAAATTTGGTGCACATCATGTATTTATCGAATCGATTTGAAGGAAATGCTACAGACTAGAAGCCTCGAATGTTGAGAAAGGCAGTAATGATCTAAAATGGTGTTGATGCAGATCAGAAATAGACTACACGCTGTCTGATCAAAGGTAGCTTCCACCATGAACTGTTTGCGCATTTGTATTCAGCTTCGCAGTTCTGTCAAGGGTAAGTGCAATCCTCCTATCCGATCCTTGCGTACAGCGTTGGCCGGAACAAAGTAGAAGTGGGCAGCATTCATTTCCTGGTTCAAATGGTCCACCCCACTGATCACACACTGGCGACTGATCAACGCCTGCAATGAAGTAGAGGTGAAACAAGACAATTATCATCATTCATGAGATGGATGGGTGAATGAATGAATTTCGAACATCACCTGTTTGTGTGTGCATTTGTGTGTTTTAAACACTGAGTCTGTGATGACTACGGTGATGGTAAATTTTTTTTGGTGCTGATTTTATTGGTGATGTTAATGATAATGTAAACGCCTATAATTCATTTTTGCTGTTTCTTGCAGCTAATGCCACTTGAGTGTTACGTGATGATGTATATCATTATGTATATCATGATAGGAGAGACTATTTCGCTGAGAATATTTTGGCGAATATGCATATGAATGCATGGGAATTTGAATGAGATGTTGTGCGATTGAATGACTGACCTACTCACTGGGTGATAAACGTATCCATCACCAATCACACTGCACATATCACAGCAAAGCGGACAGTCAGACTGCGGCTGATCATCTACTCTGTCTGCCTGTCTATCAGCAATTTCGATGTTAATTAATGTCAACAGGTGAAAAAGACGTGCTTATCTAAAGTCGGAGACTTTCAATTTCATTTCGGATCATATCAAAAGCAATGAAATACAATCACCTATTACTTACGTCAAATATATTATCTTGACATGCACAAGAAATATAAGATTCGAATCGCAAATGAATGCATACATAAAGATTGATGGTATTGCTGCACTGAACACTCTTTGACCCCTATTAACAGATGTTTCACTTCGAAACTGGAGAAAGAAATGAAGCGTATACTAGGGAACTTTAGGCTGTATAAACATTATGTGGATGAAAGGTTTATGATTATTGACAATAATGGGTCGATTGACACCTTAATTACTCTATTCAATATTACCTATGCAAATATGTGAGTGACCTCGAATTCTGATCATTGAGTCGATTTCATTACACTCCTATTTACTCTCTTCTAAATATCTTACTCTAAATCTAGAAACGAACTTCTCAAGAAACGGTATAAACTCGTGTGCTTACCTGTAAAGGAGACTTTATGTGTCATTGCACATTTTTTTAATGATGCAGAGGAATTTGAGGCGTAAGCCTTTGAGATGCTGCTTGATTATTGCAATATGTTTAATCAGGTAGGCTGACAACCCTTCGCGAATACCAGGCTTCATTGGTTTTTGCATACATTTGTCATGATCAAGCTTTAGACGAACACAATTCAAGACGGAATCTAAAACGATGATATAAACAAATAACCGAATATGAGTTTTCCAGTGATACGGACAGGTGAAGATTTAACCTCTCTGCAATCTTCGTATATCACATTCGATAAAGAAATTATAGTAGTCAAGGAAGATGGAAAATCCATGAGGAACATAGGGTCAGTTGATAGCCCTGCATCAGATCGATCTAACAAAAGTTCGGACAATGAAGTAACGGTGTTTGTGAATATAATATTTGTGCAAATTGTTGTTTGAATCATTGGAAATTTCTGACAGTAAAGAAGATTTGAATGAAGCTGTTCGAATTTGAAGTCATTAAGTGAAAGGAATGCTGTCTGTATACGAATACATCAAACAGTGTGAGCTGAATATATCGAGGATTTATGGTATGCTGACCGTAGGTAGGTGGTTATTCCTATTATTCCTCTTCACGGTATCATTCAAATGGCTAATTGCAGGTTGGCTGAAGGAAGCACTGAATTCGTCACACAGTCAAATATATTGTAAATGGTGTGTTTATATTTGTTGACAGTATAATTGATGTGAATAAACTATGCAAATGAAATTACGTCGGATTTCGATGTTACGTCGTTTTCAAGCAGTACAAGTCATGTTGAAATCCAGCAATATACAGAAAGCAAAGTAAAAATCACAGACTCAGTGTTTAAAACACACAAATGCACACACAAACAGGTGATGTTCGAAATTCATTCATTCACCCATCCATCTCATGAATGATGATAATTGTCTTGTTTCACCTCTACTTCATTGCAGGCGTTGATCAGTCGCCAGTGTGTGATCAGTGGGGTGGACCATTTGAACCAGGAAATGAATGCTGCCCACTTCTACTTTGTTCCGGCCAACGCTGTACGCAAGGATCGGATAGGAGGATTGCACTTACCCTTGACAGAACTGCGAAGCTGAATACAAATGCGCAAACAGTTCATGGTGGAAGCTACCTTTGATCAGACAGCGTGTAGTCTATTTCTGATCTGCATCAACACCATTTTAGATCATTACTGCCTTTCTCAACATTCGAGGCTTCTAGTCTGTAGCATTTCCTTCAAATCGATTCGATAAATACATGATGTGCACCAAATTTCATCTGTTCTCTGTTATCGATTCACGTGTGTGCAGGTTCATTCACATGTTGAAACATGGTGTTTTCGAAACTTGGGTGTCCAACTGGGTTCTTATTCTTTCCATTATTAGGAGGGTTTTATTTTCGTTACTGTCAGCATCTGCACTGAGTTTGCTAGTGTTGGCTTTTGTGTTTTCATTTCATGGAATAATACATACAACGTATGTGAATTGTATTTTACTGCGTCATGTAAGTCACTCGCATCAATGTGTGCGTACACTGTCATCTTGATGAATTAGATACATTGACGATTGCTTGAATAACTGTGATACTGATAGACACTGATAGGAAAATGAACTTAAATTTTTTTAAATTTTTTTATTTTTCGATTATAGCTTGAAACCACTGAGTATTTTTGTACAGGTATGGAATTTTCAGCATGTGATATCGGTAGCCAAAATTTTGCAGGCCGACCATAGATATCAGTTGTCCGTCGGCAGAGGGTCGAACCCCGGCCCATGTGCATAGTCGGTGAGAGTCCTAACCGCTGTGCCACCGACGCATGGCGAAATTATAATCTCAAAGGATGATGTATTATGTGAGAGAGTGAGTCAGTGCACTGGTACCGTGTATTATGTTGAAATGTGCATCACTCTTTGCGACAGACAGGAACCAATCAACCACATTCATTGACGTCTTTGGACTGAGTATGCTACCTCAAATCAAAAGTTTTCATTCACTGCTTCTCGGTTTTATATTCTTCGCCATATTCTCAGAAAATCCGAGCGTCTTTGAATGCTAATTATGCAAATGATTTCTGATATTTGGGTTAATTTGTCCTTGAATAACTTACGTATTCATGCAATGATGAAATAAAAATTCGAACGCGGGAATTACGTAGATATTCACCGGTCTTCAGTAATTCATCCAACACTCACTGAGTTTCGATTACTATCTTATGTACATAAAGATTTAGGCTACTCAGGTGTAAAATACAGCTCACATCAAGTTACATGAAGAGAGAGAGCACCCATGTGAGATGTTTTTACAAAATATTTGGTGTGGTTGTGTTCTCTGAGCTGGACGGTTTGGTTGCGAAGCTTTGATTGCTCTACTGAGCTACGCTACACAGATGATACATTCGTGATAATCAAAAGAGAAAACTTAAACAATACCCACAACATAATAAACAACACCATCAACGAAATTAGGTTCACAAGAGAAGAAGAATATGAAAACAAAATCCCATTTTTAGACGTCTTAATCAAACGAACAACTACAGGAAAATTAGAAACCCAAGTATACAGAAAACCAACGCACACGGATCAAATACTCAATTACAACAGTAACAATCCAACATCACACAAAATTAGCTGCATACGTACATTGTTCAAGAGAGCCAGGACTCATTGCAGCACTCCCGCCTTGAGGAAAATTGAAGAAAATCATCTTATGGACGTCTTCCAAAGAAATGGATACCCACGAAACTTCATCAAAAGACATCTACCCCCAGCTCAACCAACCAAATCAAAGGCCACCAGCGAAAACACAAAGAAAGTCGTCCTACCATATATAAAAGATATCTCCGAAATCACTGCAAGGCTATTCAAACCTTTTGGAATCGATGTCGCTCATAAACCAACAAAGTCACTACACTCAGTTCTATGTAAACCAAAGGACTCAACGGCAAAAGAAGACAAAACTAACGTCATCTACAAGATAAGTTGCAACGACTGCGACAAACATTACATTGGTCAAAGTGGACGCCCTCTTCGTCTTCGCATTCACGAACACAAACTAGCTGTCAAAAGACACGACATACACTCCCTCATATCACTACATGCAGACAACCACGGGCACCGATTCGACTGGGACAATGTTCAAATCTTAGACAAAGGGAACTGCAAAAATGCCAGAGAATTCCTAGAGGCCTGGTATTCAAATGAATCAGCAATCAATAGACACATAGAGATTGACAAAGTATACCAATCCATACGAAGAAATTCACACAAAAACAAAGTCAAACTTCAGGTCAAGGAAACAGTCAACACCAAAACAAGTGAACTAGAAAGTGAGAAGTCACACAAAAACAACCAATCACGTTCAAGGTTAGCAGAAGGAATGACTAACGACATTCAGACCAAAGAAGCAACCAGCACCGAGACAAGCAAACTAGGGGATGAAATGTCACACGAAAACAGCCAATCACGTTCAAGGTTACTAGAAGAGATGACTAATAAACTCATAGAGAATTCTAAAAGCTCACTTCACATCGAAGTATGCGCTGAAGATGTTGCTCAGTAGAGCAATGAAAGCTTCTCAACCAAACCATTCAGCTCAGAGAACACGACCACACCAAAATCATCCACCTGAGCTACAAATCTTCTCTGTTATATCTAAATCATACGAGCGGAACACGCTTCTTTCTGTTCGAAAGTTGGAAAACTTCGCCAAACGGCAAGGATCCACCAGAGAACAATTATTTTTTCTCCATGAGTGCCTTCGTCATCAAATTATACCAACCAGCGTGAGATATAAGCCACCAATCAACTGCTCAATGGGATGGAAATTAGCTGAACAATGTGGAAGAAAAATGGTTAAACTAATGATTACAGATGCACATTACAGAATCAAGAAATATCAACAAATAATGGACTTTGAAAAAGAGAAACTAGAGAAAATCCTCAGCCAAGAACACTTTTCAACAATGATCACCGCAATCGCACTGACAAGTAGTAGACACAGAGAACGTAGACGAAAAGTTCTCAGAACCAAGCTAACCAAAATCAAAAAACAACAGCCGAACAATACACCAATTGATTGCATAGTCAATTTATCAAAACAACCGCTGTCAAAAATGGAACAACAACTACTTCAAAAAGGATTAAACTACAACACTGAAGACGCCTCGAAAACAGACTTCTTCGCTGCTCTTGAATCAACACTCAAATCATCAAAATTAAGTGAAGAAACACAAGAAGAGATACGTCAAACAATAGTGCCTATAGTTAAACAAAGAAAACGACACACACAACTCAACTCACAAGAACAAAAAGCCCTCAAAAGACTGAAAAACAGGAAAGATATCGTTATAGTACCAGCTGACAAAGGAAGGACTACAGTAATCATGGAAAAAGAAGAATACACTGCAAAAGCGGAAGAACTACTCAAAGATCAAACAATATACCAACAACTAACAACAAACCCCATCGGAACACTAAACAACCGCATCCAAAGAACCCTAAGCAAACTCACCAAAACGGATCAGATCACAAAAGAAGATCAATGGCGAATGAAATCAAGTGGACCCGTCATACCTCGATTCTACGGCACACCAAAAATACACAAGCCAAATATACCTCTACGACCAATCGTATCACTCCCAGGAACTCCAACATACAATTTATCCAAAGAACTATACAGAAGACTGAAACACTTGACGAAATCATGTGATCACTCCATCCAATCTGGGACCCAATTTTTAGAGAAAATCAAAGGCATTGAAATAGACAGCCAAGAAATAATGGTATCCTTCGACGTCACGGCATTATATACTTCGATTGGACTAAAACTAGCAAAAGAAACCATGGAACAACTACTCAACAACGACGAACACATACAACAATCAAAAATGCAGCATTCAAGTTGGATGGAATGCATAAACTTGTGTCTCACAACTTATTTCCAATTCAACGGCCAAATGTATGAACCAATTCGAGGGACACCTATGGGATCACCCATATCAGGATTGATTGCGGAAGCCGTCATGCAAAGACTGGAAAACATAATTCTGCCAAAGATCAAACCGAAAATTTGGATACGCTACACAGATGATACATTCGTGATAATCAAAAGAGAAAACTTAAACAATACCCACAACATAATAAACAACACCATCAACGAAATTAGGTTCACAAGAGAAGAAGAATATGAAAACAAAATCCCATTTTTAGACGTCTTAATCAAACGAACAACTACAGGAAAATTAGAAACCCAAGTATACAGAAAACCAACGCACACGGATCAAATACTCAATTACAACAGTAACAATCCAACATCACACAAAATTAGCTGCATACGTACATTGTTCAAGAGAGCCAGGACTCATTGCAGCACTCCCGCCTTGAGGAAAATTGAAGAAAATCATCTTATGGACGTCTTCCAAAGAAATGGATACCCACGAAACTTCATCAAAAGACATCTACCCCCAGCTCAACCAACCAAATCAAAGGCCACCAGCGAAAACACAAAGAAAGTCGTCCTACCATATATAAAAGATATCTCCGAAATCACTGCAAGACTATTCAAACCTTTTGGAATCGATGTCGCTCATAAACCAACAAAGTCACTACACTCAGTTCTATGTAAACCAAAGGACTCAACGGCAAAAGAAGACAAAACTAACGTCATCTACAAGATAAGTTGCAACGACTGCGACAAACATTACATTGGTCAAAGTGGACGCCCTCTTCGTCTTCGCATTCACGAACACAAACTAGCTGTCAAAAGACACGACATACACTCCCTCATATCACTACATGCAGACAACCACGGGCACCGATTCGACTGGGACAATGTTCAAATCTTAGACAAAGGGAACTGCAAAAATGCCAGAGAATTCCTAGAGGCCTGGTATTCAAATGAATCAGCAATCAATAGACACATAGAGATTGACAAAGTATACCAATCCATACGAAGAAATTCACACAAAAACAAAGTCAAACTTCAGGTCAAGGAAACAGTCAACACCAAAACAAGTGAACTAGAAAGTGAGAAGTCACACAAAAACAACCAATCACGTTCAAGGTTAGCAGAAGGAATGACTAACGACATTCAGACCAAAGAAGCAACCAGCACCGAGACAAGCAAACTAGGGGATGAAATGTCACACGAAAACAGCCAATCACGTTCAAGGTTACTAGAAGAGATGACTAATAAACTCATAGAGAATTCTAAAAGCTCACTTCACATCGAAGTATGCGCTGAAGATGTTGCTCAGTAGAGCAATGAAAGCTTCTCAACCAAACCATTCAGCTCAGAGAACACGACCACACCAAAATCATCCACCTGAGCTACAAATCTTCTCTGTTATATCTAAATCATACGAGCGGAACACGCTTCTTTCTGTTCGAAAGTTGGAAAACTTCGCCAAACGGCAAGGATCCACCAGAGAACAATTATTTTTTCTCCATGAGTGCCTTCGTCATCAAATTATACCAACCAGCGTGAGATATAAGCCACCAATCAACTGCTCAATGGGATGGAAATTAGCTGAACAATGTGGAAGAAAAATGGTTAAACTAATGATTACAGATGCACATTACAGAATCAAGAAATATCAACAAATAATGGACTTTGAAAAAGAGAAACTAGAGAAAATCCTCAGCCAAGAACACTTTTCAACAATGATCACCGCAATCGCACTGACAAGTAGTAGACACAGAGAACGTAGACGAAAAGTTCTCAGAACCAAGCTAACCAAAATCAAAAAACAACAGCCGAACAATACACCAATTGATTGCATAGTCAATTTATCAAAACAACCGCTGTCAAAAATGGAACAACAACTACTTCAAAAAGGATTAAACTACAACACTGAAGACGCCTCGAAAACAGACTTCTTCGCTGCTCTTGAATCAACACTCAAATCATCAAAATTAAGTGAAGAAACACAAGAAGAGATACGTCAAACAATAGTGCCTATAGTTAAACAAAGAAAACGACACACACAACTCAACTCACAAGAACAAAAAGCCCTCAAAAGACTGAAAAACAGGAAAGATATCGTTATAGTACCAGCTGACAAAGGAAGGACTACAGTAATCATGGAAAAAGAAGAATACACTGCAAAAGCGGAAGAACTACTCAAAGATCAAACAATATACCAACAACTAACAACAAACCCCATCGGAACACTAAACAACCGCATCCAAAGAACCCTAAGCAAACTCACCAAAACGGATCAGATCACAAAAGAAGATCAATGGCGAATGAAATCAAGTGGACCCGTCATACCTCGATTCTACGGCACACCAAAAATACACAAGCCAAATATACCTCTACGACCAATCGTATCACTCCCAGGAACTCCAACATACAATTTATCCAAAGAACTATACAGAAGACTGAAACACTTGACGAAATCATGTGATCACTCCATCCAATCTGGGACCCAATTTTTAGAGAAAATCAAAGGCATTGAAATAGACAGCCAAGAAATAATGGTATCCTTCGACGTCACGGCATTATATACTTCGATTGGACTAAAACTAGCAAAAGAAACCATGGAACAACTACTCAACAACGACGAACACATACAACAATCAAAAATGCAGCATTCAAGTTGGATGGAATGCATAAACTTGTGTCTCACAACTTATTTCCAATTCAACGGCCAAATGTATGAACCAATTCGAGGGACACCTATGGGATCACCCATATCAGGATTGATTGCGGAAGCCGTCATGCAAAGACTGGAAAACATAATTCTGCCAAAGATCAAACCGAAAATTTGGATACGCTACATAGATGATACATTCGTGATAATCAAAAGAGAAAACTTAAACAATACCCACAACATAATAAACAACACCATCAACGAAATTAAGTTCACAAGAGAAGAAGAATATGAAAACAAAATCCCATTTTTAGACGTCTTAATCAAACGAACAACTACAGGAAAATTAGAAACCCAAGTATACAGAAAACCAACGCACACGGATCAAATACTCAATTACAACAGTAACAATCCAACATCACACAAAATTAGCTGCATACGTACATTGTTCAAGAGAGCCAGGACTCATTGCAGCACTCCCGCCTTGAGGAAAATTGAAGAAAATCATCTTATGGACGTCTTCCAAAGAAATGGATACCCACGAAACTTCATCAAAAGACATCTACCCCCAGCTCAACCAACCAAATCAAAGGCCACCAGCGAAAACACAAAGAAAGTCGTCCTACCATATATAAAAGATATCTCCGAAATCACTGCAAGGCTATTCAAACCTTTTGGAATCGATGTCGCTCATAAACCAACAAAGTCACTACACTCAGTTCTATGTAAACCAAAGGACTCAACGGCAAAAGAAGACAAAACTAACGTCATCTACAAGATAAGTTGCAACGACTGCGACAAACATTACATTGGTCAAAGTGGACGCCCTCTTCGTCTTCGCATTCACGAACACAAACTAGCTGTCAAAAGACACGACATACACTCCCTCATATCACTACATGCAGACAACCACGGGCACCGATTCGACTGGGACAATGTTCAAATCTTAGACAAAGGGAACTGCAAAAATGCCAGAGAATTCCTAGAGGCCTGGTATTCAAATGAATCAGCAATCAATAGACACATAGAGATTGACAAAGTATACCAATCCATACGAAGAAATTCACACAAAAACAAAGTCAAACTTCAGGTCAAGGAAACAGTCAACACCAAAACAAGTGAACTAGAAAGTGAGAAGTCACACAAAAACAACCAATCACGTTCAAGGTTAGCAGAAGGAATGACTAACGACATTCAGACCAAAGAAGCAACCAGCACCGAGACAAGCAAACTAGGGGATGAAATGTCACACGAAAACAGCCAATCACGTTCAAGGTTACTAGAAGAGATGACTAATAAACTCATAGAGAATTCTAAAAGCTCACTTCACATCGAAGTATGCGCTGAAGATGTTGCTCAGTAGAGCAATGAAAGCTTCTCAACCAAACCATTCAGCTCAGAGAACACGACCACACCAAAATCATCCACCTGAGCTACAAATCTTCTCTGTTATTTTACAAAACGAAATTCCATTGTTGATACATGGATGACACATTCTTTGAACATGAATTATTACAATGAATCAATGTGCATTTTTTGATGAGATTGGAATCCTAGAATTTCATTGAGTTGACAGTAAAAACATCTTCCCTGAATCATCTTGTCTCCTTCAATATTCATATCAATGCTAGTGAGGATGATACGATCAATAATATTATCAATTGAACTTTCAATCTGAAATCGCCTGACGTTTCGAAAAATCTGTAAATATCTTTATAACTATGGAATTATTATTCACTATGTAGAGGATTGCAGAATTTTGTGCTAGATATTAGCAACCACATGGTATCGTGCATTTCAAGACAGCTATTGCTACTTGAAAACACTTCCTTGCAGACTAAACCAGACAAGGTATTTCGGAGTGAATGTACTGTTAGACAGCCTTGACTGTTTCATACACACGTCATTAGAAACGAGCATTCACCTTGATTAAACGCCGTCTCAATGATTCCTGTATCTGCGAAACATATGAGAGTAGGCTGAGAATTCATTGTCGGATTGTCGAAGGTCACTGAATATTCTTGCTGCTATGCATTTGAATCAAGTGATGTGGCATGCTTACAAACATTAGTCCATAATACGGATTATTTCCTGATGATAATCATCTAGGTGATATCCGGTATCTGATTCCGATGCGAAGTTAACCTTCGTGCTTTTGTTGATTGATCTGACGAGTTTGAAGTAGTTTGAAGTACAAATTTCTTATTCAATTTCTGCATTTTCGCGCAACATAAACGCTTCATATCTACCTTGTGAAATGATCAACTGATATATTTTCTCCTGCATCCTTCTCGTTTATGCACGCCTCGGATGACTCACTGGTATAAACTGACTTCTCTGACCATTAAAATATTACAATGCTACACTTTTCAATCCCGAGTGAAATGAAGGAGTAGGAGTCATGAAAAAAAGATTGAACAGAGAGAGACAATGGTTTCAGTGGTCAGTGGGTGTATGCTATAACCACTTTCACTTATTGTTAAGATAGCTGAACACAAGGACATAAAATCCTCCACTGATCCCAGGTCACATACACTTTCGAGTGTTTGAGCAGTAGTCTTCCACACAACAGTCATTCTCATTGCTGCAAGGTTTTCTTTCAAACAAACAACTCACGCATATCCCTTTTCCGTCTCGTTTTCTGGGACAAAGTAGAGGCGAGCAACATTGATTTTCTGGTTCACATGTTTCGTTCAGTTAACGACACTTCGATATCTGATTATTGACTGAAACGAAATAAATTGAAGTTGGTTTAAAACGCAGTTGTGCGTGTTAATTTCTTGATGCATATTTGCATGGAATCATGGGTGATTGAGTGAATGCATGAATGTCAGTCAGCATCTTTGAGTGAGTGCGTTAATCAACAAATAATTTCATCTGAGTGATTCAATATGGTAGTGGGTGGATTCGATGAACATGTGCGCTAAAGGCGTGATTGTGAGTTGAGACGCTGAATGAATGTGATTGTCGATGACGGAAATTTTATTTCTACATCCTACTCTTCATTATTATAATTACGCGGAAGTGTGTTTCGAAGATATTTGAAATTTGTAGATAAAGATGTGTGGAATCTTATATCTGGGACTTGACTGAGTACAGTAATGATTTCTGATCGCAGAGGAACGTCGCATGAAATATAGCGAATTCTCAACAGTGATGACAAAAGTGTGTATTTAAAAGCACGCGACTCCTTGGGTTCATCAGCAGCGATGGTTTTAAATTGTAAAATTGAAGTAAGCAACAAACAAAATTAATTAATCCAAGTCAATTTTTGGCAGTCGGACTCTGAATATGTAAGAGGAACTTGCAAACAAGTACGTGTTTGAGTGAATGAGTATGGACTGTATCTGACTGTGGTTCCAGAGACTCTAGTAGAATTGTGGGAGATAGAAGAGAGATCGGCGATTGCACTGCAGACAACAGAAACTGGAGACAAAATGATTTTTGATAGGACTTTGCTTCTACAGACAGGAGTTATCTTGTGTAGAAAATGGCTTTCTGTAGACGCTTTGAAAATATCGATGATTCCCAAATGCCTTGAACAGGCGTGACGGTTAAATGTCAGTTGATGCATGGAGAGTATCACTGTATAAAAGAATGAATACAATGGATGTGACTCACTTATTTTTCATCCCTAATCTGAATTCGCGATTGTTCACATCTTCTTATGGGGCGTCTAACAAATGCTGTAAAATGTCTTTCATGCACCCACCTAATTTTATACACATAAACAGACGCCACTGTATACCTCATGTACAGATGCATTTACTATTGAGAATTCCGTAACCATCAACTTCAGTTTAACGTTATCAACCCTGCTAACAGTGGTGAAGATATGCACAATAAAATTTTTAAGTATAAGTAGAAATCGTATTCACAGTTCATTTGAATTATCCTCAATATCACTATTTCACTATCGCTTTCTTATTCGACAGTTAATTTGTAAGGATTTGATTTGTTTCTTTCAGCATAACAATGGATAGATTACAGTCAGAAAACCATTGGAAAGCATACAGAACTTGACACCTTTTTTTAATCTAAGTTTGTCGTCATCGACAGTTGGCACCCACTGAGGTTCGAATTCAAGATCTTCCGTTTGCCATGCAAGTTTGTATACCATCCAGCCAGTGCTGCTCCGCATGATGTCGATTCAGAATTGAACTCAAAGAAACGGTATTTATTGTTTGATCCACAAACTCACTGTAATTGTTTTTATTTTTTGAAGCTTGGAAACGATATATTTGAAGAGAAATATTGTAGAATTATACGTTTGTCTTCTCAAATTGAAGGCCAATCTACAGTTCTCTAGAAATGTGTGGGATAGGTGTTTGGAAAATGAAGAACGTTCGGGAAGAAGGATATGTGAAAATAATGTGATGGAGACATAGGATGAGTGAAATTAAGTCAAAATTGTAGATTGAATGAAATGACAGAATACGATAAAATATATTGAAATGAAAATGAAGTGAAGATTGAACAATGCATGAATTAGTGTGACGAAGTTTCTTTATGAATTATGCAGTAAAATCATGAATTAGGTGAAGAAGAATTCGGAGAAATCGTTTTTGTGAATGACGTTCTGTCTTTCTGATATGCATTCTCGTCGACTCTAAAATACAAAGCGTATGCACTCGTGTCGCTTCTGAGTAAACCTTTTCAAAAGGCAGGCTATACTGCATGGTGTAACAGATGATGTGTTTGCTTTTCATTAGAAATATTGTTTGAAATTTGATAATCACGAGTATGAAGACTGAGTGACAACATTTTTACGAGTGTGTTTTCCTTCATGCATGAAGTCGTAATACGTTGAATTCATTGTAGCTCACATAAGTATTTGTGGAACTGGTATCAATGAGTTGGATCACTTCCATTAGCGTGAAGCAGATTTACTGTAGATCGCTGGGCTTACTGTGATATTTATACTGCGAACTTAAATAAGGGAGTCTGAAATGAAAACCCAATGAATGAGTGCGGTATATTGAAACACGTACACGAAAGTTTAAATGGCAAAAACGAAACACACACATTCATTGACTTTTATTGACTCAGTATGCTGCCTCAAAATGAACGTCCTCAGTTCATTTCTTCACTGTGATATCCTTCACGATATTTGCTGAAATACCGAGCTTCAATGAATTCCCATTAGTCAAATGATAGTCTGATACTTGTATTACAATGTCTATGACGGCATTGTGTATTCACGCAGTGTTGGATGAAATATTCGGATGCAGGAAGTACATTCAAATTTAATGGTCTTCAATAGGTCATCCATATTCCAAACCAATTCCATGAGTTTCTAGTGTAATCCACGGGGGTGTTGGCTGACCAACGGAAATGCAAAGTTCACATCAAACTCTCTTCCACCATATTAGCATTCTGAATTTCTTCCAGGATGACAAAGGAAGCATCTCTCGCCTAACTGAGATCTCTATTTCACTGTCCATTATGTGTTTTCGAAAAGATTTGAATATTCGATTTGGTCAGTTCACTGAACATAATCACACAAATGATTTGAAATATTCTTCGAAGCCTGGTAACAGTTCAGATCGCAATGTCATGTATTCTAGGAAACAAGGAGACTGGAGTGAACCAGAAAATAACTGAAGAAATAACCTCCTGAAAACAAACTGAAGTTGAATGCGCATTCAATCTGTTAAAGTAGCCGCATATTTTACATTTGTATCAACACATGTGTATAACTTCAGCGCAAGTAATCAAATTCCGAGTACATGAAGCTTCATGAAAGATAACAATACCCCAGAGTCCCTTAACTTGATACGCCCTGCTTACTGTTCATGAACAAGATGACAGGTCGCTTGTAACGGATATACAGCAATCATATTGACCGTGGAAGTTAGCACAAACAGATATCAATCTCACCATCTTCTGTAGTCGCATATTTCTTTCAATCGACAATATCACGTGATTGCCGATAGGCCGCCGAAACTACTACATTCACTGAAACGACAGTTCGTGAATAATGTTTACCAGGATATCTCCCATTCTGAAGTGTTGTGTGATATCAGTGGGAAGAATTATTGCATAATATCAGTTGGTGTATTCCCTGTTTTCGCACATTAATTGTCAGCTAGTATGGATTATTCGTACTGCTAACATTTTCCAGAATCCAGGCGAAACCTGAAAGAGGATTGCTAGTATCATGAAACTCAATAAAAATATTTATTACATAATTCATATACATAGCCTAACATGTCAATAACTGACATGACCCCGATTAAGTAATCCTGCAAGAAACGAATTTATACAAGAAACAAAAATCATTGGACTAATCGAAATTCAAAGACTGCCCCATTATCACAAAATACCACGGAGATTATCAACGACAACCAGTGATTTGGAACGTTAAGGTTGAGGTGGCGGACTCAGGCGATAGGATTCGATGAATTTGGTGGTTTATTTTCTGCCACTTGCACGTGTTTCAATATGATGCATGCTAACAGTGCACTCATTCGTTGAGATACTTACAATGCTTGTGGAATTATAAATTCGGAATGCAACACTTGATCTCACAGTCAGAGTTTCCGAATACCATAGGAAAAACACCAGTCTCCAATTCACTTTCTACATCTCAATGGCAATGTACGCACGCATTGACAAGGGAGTATCAGTAAGATACAATCCAGGAAAGAAAACATCCAGTCGCATACTCTCTTAAATAGTTGTCATATTAATGGTTAATGAAAAGCAAACACGATTTCTCATAATATACGTGTGTAATCCAACTGAACATCAAACATGCGAAAAAACACCATATTAAACACGAAAACAAACATACACGCACGTGAAGCGATAACAGAGAACTGATGAAATTTGATATCACAAATAGATATTAATAGAGTTGAAAGGATACAGGGGTCAAAAATTTGCGAGGACTTCAAGATAGCACTTTCCCAAACGAAGTTACAAATATCAATCTCTCACTATAAAGATCGTTGGTATGGATATGAGTATGAAAGAAGACATCAGTTTCTTCTCATTGACAGATTCGTGTTGCAGACGAATATCAACAAACTCAAGAAATTCATCATTTGCAAATTATTTCGCAATTTGCAATTAACACACTTCCAAGAGATGGATTCTCACCTCAGTCTCCTTTGGAAATCAAGTTATGCGGAATAAGGACAGAGAAAATGGATTATTTAATAGTGCAAACAAAGTTAGTTACTTAGTTCATGTTTGACACTATTTTCATCACATAAAACACGTGCTGAATTTGTTTGTAGTAGAAATTTTATACACAGACAGGTGCATAAAGTTATTTGAAAAGATTTCTTTCACTAGTGAGGAGACTCAAGGTTGGAGCTGCGGGTAAAAGGGATGCTCACAGTCTGAGAAAATTCCTTCAGTAAATTTGTGACATGAAATCGAGTGCCTACCAATGATGATGTCAACAATATGGCCCACTCGCCCTACTGAGTGACATTATTCAGAGTTCAATGAAGTATGATAAACTCTTTTTCAAGCAATCCAGGAAAGAATAAAGTTGAACAGTGAAGATAAATAGGTAAGATGAACCGCCATTCTTTAGCATCCTTTTATATTGTCATACTACCCAATGCGATTTCAGTAGTCAAATTGAAATGTAAATAAACACTAATTTATCGCCGTAGTATACACTTCAACTCATGTCGATACGAAATTTATACTTGTCCTACAGAAATCTTGGTAGTGGGCACTTCGTAATTTTCATTATAGTGGCATGCTCGTAGCGCAATGTCTCTAATCTACTCACTTCTCTGCCGTAATTACCGACTACCTCCATATGCAGGTAGAATGCAAGGGAAATCATTGAATTGTCAATGGGAGATTCGACGATCTACTCCGGCCACCCAGAAGACAATGACGAGCACTCTGACTTTGTGTTTATCATGACGACTCCAACGGATAAGAAGACCCTGACACAACGGCAGACAATCTCACACAGGAAAATGACCGCCAGACCCAACTCCAAATGAAGTGCAGTGACTGTTATATAATGTTATGCACCCACCCACAAACAATGCAGATCTCGAAAATAAAAAAGAGTTCTACAGACAGCTACAGGCAAACATACACAAACTCCAGTTGGTGACATTCAAGTCCGAATGCCAGACATGGATGCCAAAAAAGAACCAGACATTCAGAAAAAGAGAAATTATCGTGGGAATTGTCACAAGCGGATGGATTAGAAAGATCACTTTCCAGGAATTCGAGCAACGCCAGTGCTTATTCTGTTTCAGTCGGCTTCCATATGATATCTCTTTGAAAGTATTTTGTGTCAGACGGTAAATATACATAATTCTATCACGACTGTTTCATTTCTACTTTAAAAAGTTTGACACACAAATAAGAATAATTCTATTGACACCATCACAATTTACTAAACATTTCATGCTTTTATCAAGATTGAGCTGATAAGAATACCCGTGAAATTAATCGATGAAGTAAACCATGAATGGAGAGATGGTGATTTTTGTAGTCCGATTATATTCATGTTATTTGAATTTTCTTTCGTGGAGTGGAAGAGTATCAGAAAAATAACAGATGAGGAACAGTTGAATGTGCGTTGTGTGTTTGTATTCTGCAGGCAATATCTTCACGTTCACGAGAGACTGGTAAATCTCACCGATTGTTGATGATTTACTCAAAATAGGTGAATAGAGATGAAGTAACCATCATCAAATATTCAGTCAATATTTCATGAATATTTTATGTACCCATATGTAAACTAAAGCCATTAGCAAAGAATCAACAGACTATTCGGAATTCAATGACTATGCATTACCGAGGTAATAAAGGGAATATAAACAACAACCAGTGATTCGGAACGTTCAGATTAGAATGATTTACTCAGGCGGCAGGAGTGGATAAATTTTGTGATTTCCTTTCTGCCTCTTGCACTGTGTAGCAAGTAGTTCAACATAGAGCATGCTAACAATGCACTCATTCATTCAGATACTGAAACCGCCTGCAGGATTATAGTCACGGAATGCAAAACTAGATCTCACAGTCAGTCAGAATATCACTGGAATTACATCAGTCTGCAATAAACATTCTTCACTTCCATGAAAATGTACACACCTCTCGACAAAAGAACAACAGTATGATTGTTCATAAATACCGTGTGTAATCCAACTGAACATCAAACATGCGAAAAAACACCATATTAAACACGAAAACAAACATACACGCACGTGAAGCGATAACAGAGAACTGATGAAATTTGATATCACAAATAGATATTAATAGAGTTGAAAGGATACAGGGGTCAAAAATTTGCGAGGACTTCAAGATAGCACTTTCCCAAACGAAGTTACAAATATCAATCTCTCACTATAAAGATCGTTGGTATGGATATGAGTATGAAAGAAGACATCAGTTTCTTCTCATTGACAGATTCGTGTTGCAGACGAATATCAACAAACTCAAGAAATTCATCATTTGCAAATTATTTCGCAATTTGCAATTAACACACTTCCAAGAGATGGATTCTCACCTCAGTCTCCTTTGGAAATCAAGTTATGCGGAATAAGGACAGAGAAAATGGATTATTTAATAGTGCAAACAAAGTTAGTTACTTAGTTCATGTTTGACACTATTTTCATCACATAAAACACGTGCTGAATTTGTTTGTAGTAGAAATTTTATACACAGACAGGTGCATAAAGTTATTTGAAAAGATTTCTTTCACTAGTGAGGAGACTCAAGGTTGGAGCTGCGGGTAAAAGGGATGCTCACAGTCTGAGAAAATTCCTTCAGTAAATTTGTGACATGAAATCGAGTGCCTACCAATGATGATGTCAACAATATGGCCCACTCGCCCTACTGAGTGACATTATTCAGAGTTCAATGAAGTATGATAAACTCTTTTTCAAGCAATCCAGGAAAGAATAAAGTTGAACAGTGAAGATAAATAGGTAAGATGAACCGCCATTCTTTAGCATCCTTTTATATTGTCATACTACCCAATGCGATTTCAGTAGTCAAATTGAAATGTAAATAAACACTAATTTATCGCCGTAGTATACACTTCAACTCATGTCGATACGAAATTTATACTTGTCCTACAGAAATCTTGGTAGTGGGCACTTCGTAATTTTCATTATAGTGGCATGCTCGTAGCGCAATGTCTCTAATCTACTCACTTCTCTGCCGTAATTACCGACTACCTCCATATGCAGGTAGAATGCAAGGGAAATCATTGAATTG